>CAXITT010001513.1:0-21382 GCA_964033795.1 Lymnaea stagnalis
GCAACTGTATCTACAATTGCAACTAAAACTACAACATCATACTTGGGGAGATAACTACAAACATAGATACTATTATATATAGATAGTCACCATTCTTTCAATCAACTAAAGCAACTACTAAAACGACAACTAAATCTACATATTCAACTGCAAACAAAGTTAAATCTACCATTTAAGCTACAATTAAAGGAATAGAATCTATAACACAAATAATATATATAAATACAACTTCATCTATATCTACAACTGCCTCAAAATCTACAACTTCATATTGGAGGAGATTACTACGAAAAGAGGTAAATATATATGCATATACGACCTATTTTAAACTAGACAAAAACTGCTTCTTTAACGGCAACTACATCTGTAATTTCGACTACAACTAAAGTTGCACCTACCCCTGAAGCTACAATTAAAGAAACACAATCTACGTCGTTATTACTATCTATAAATGCATCTACACCAGCAACTGTATCTACAATTGCAACGAAAACTACAACATCATACTAGGGGAGATAACTACAAACATAGATACAATTATATATACATAGACACCATTCTTTCAATCAACTAAAGCTACTACTAAGACGACTACTAAATCTACATATTCAACTGCAAACAAAGTTAAATCTACCAAAGCTACAATTAAAGGAATAGAATCTATAACACAAATAATATATATAAATACAACTTCATCTATATCTACAACTGCCTCAAAATCTACAACTTCATATTGGAGGAGATTACTACGAAAAGAGGTAAATATATATGCATATACGACCTATTTTAAACTAGACAAAAACTGCTTCTTTAACGGCAACTACATCTGTAATTTCGACTACAACTAAAGTTGCACCTACCCCTGAAGCTACAATTAAAGAAACACAATCTACGTCGTTATTACTATCTATAAATGATTCTACACCAGCAACTGTATCTACAATTGCAACTAAAACTACAACATCATACTTGGGGAGATAACTACAAACATATATACAATTATATATACATAGACACCATTCTTTCAATCAACTAAAGCTACTACTAATACAACAACAAAATCTACATATTCAACTGCAAACAAAGTTAAATCTACCATTTAAGCTAAAATTAAAGGAATATAATCTATAACACAAATAATATCTATAAATACAACTTCATCTATATCTACAACTGCCTCAAAAACAACATCTTCATATAGGAGGAGATTACTACGAAAAGTGGTAAATCTATATGCATATACGACCTATTTTACACCCGAAAAAAAACTGCTTCTTTAACGGCAACTACATCTGTAATTCCAAATGCAACTAAAATTGCCCCTACACCTGAAGCTACAACTAAAGAAGCACAATCTACGTCGTTATTACTATCTATAAATGCATCTACACCAGCAACTTTATCTACAATTGCAACTAAAACTACAACATCATACTTGGGGAGATAACTACATACATAGATACAATTATATATACATAGACACCATTCTTTCAATCAACTAAAGCTACTACTAAGACGACAACTAAATCTACATATTTAACTGCAAACAAAGTTAAATCTACCATTTAAGCTACAATTAAAGGAATAGAATCTATAACACAAGTAATATCTATAAATACAACTTCATCTATATCTACAACTGACTCAAAATCTACAACTTCATATTGGAGTAGATTACTACGAAAAGAGGTAAATCTTTATGCATATACAACCTATTTTATACCCGAAAAAAAACTGCTTCTTTAACGGCAACTACATCTGTAATTCCAAATACAACTAAAGTTGCACCTACCCGTGAAGCTACAATTAAAGAAACACAATCTACGTCGTTATTACTATCTATAAATGCATCTACACCAGCAACTGTATCTACAATTGCAACTAAAACTACAACATCATACTTGGGGAGATAACTACAAACATAGATACTATTATATATAGATAGTCACCATTCTTTCAATCAACTAAAGCAACTACTAAAACGACAACTAAATCTACATATTCAACTGCAAACAAAGTTAAATCTACCATTTGGGCTACAATTAAAGGAATATAATCTATAACACAAATAATATCTATAAATACATTTTCATCTATATCTACAACTGCCTCAAAAACAAAAACTTCATATAGGAGGAGATTACAACGAAAAGCGATAAATCTTTATGCATATACGACCTATTTTACACCCAACAAAAAACTGCTTCTTTAACGGCAACTACATCTGTAATTGCAACTACAACTAAAGTTGCACCTACCCCTGAAGCTACAATTAAAGAAAGACAATCTACGTCGTTATTACTATCTATAAATGCATCTACACCAGCAACTGTATCTACAATTGCAACTAAAACTACAACATCATACTTGGGGAGATAACTACAAACATAGATACAATTATATATACATAGACACCATTCTTTCAATCAACTAAAGCTACTACTAAGACGACTACTAAATCTACATATTCAACTGCAAACAAAGTTAAATCTACCAAACATCTGTAATTCCAACTACAACTAAAGTTGCACCTACCCCTGAAGCTACAATTAAAGAAACACAATCTACGTCGTTATTACTATCTATAAATGCATCTACATCAGCAACTGTATCTACAATTGCAACTAAAACTACAACATCATACTTGGGGAGATAACTACATACATAGATACAATTATATATACATAGACACTATTCTTTCAATCAACTAAAGCTACTACTAAGACGACAACTAAATCTACATATTCAACTGCAAACAAAGTTAAATCTACCATCTAAGCTACAATTAAAAGAATAGAATCTATAACACAAATAATATCTATAAATACAACTTCATCTATACCTACAACTGCCTCAAAATCTACAACTTCATATTGGAGCAGATTACTGCGAAAAGAGGTAAATCTTTATGCATATACAACCTTTTTTATACCCGACAAAAACTGCTTTTTTAACGGCAACTACATCTGTAATTCTAACTACAACTAAAGTTGCACCTACCCCTGAAGCTACAATTAAAGAAACACAATCTACGTCGTTATTACTATCTATAAATGAATCTACACCAGACACTGTATCTACAATTGCAACTAAAACTACAACATCATACTTGGGGAGATAACTACATACATAGATGCAATTATATATACATAGACACCATTCTTTCAATCAACTAAAGCTACTACTAAGACGACAACTAAATCTACATATTCAACTGCAAACAAAGTTAAATCTACCATTTAAGCTACAATTAAAAGAATAGAATCTATAACACAAATAATATCTATAATACAACTTCATCTATATCTACAACTGCCTCAAAATCTACAACTTCATATTGGAGCAGATTACTGCGAAAAGAGGTAAATCTTTATGCATATACAACCTATTTTATACCCGAAAAAAACTGCTTCTTTAACGGCAACAACATCTGTAATTCCAATTACAACTAAAGTTGCACGTACCCCTGAAGCTACAATTAAAGAAACACAATCTACGTAGTTATTACTATCTATAAATGCATCTACACCAGCAACTGTATCTACAATTGCAACTAAAATTACAACATCATACTTGGGGAGATAACTACAAACATAGATACAATTATATATACATAGACATCATTCTTTCAATCAACTAAAGCTACTACTAAGACGACTACTAAATCTACATATTCAACTGCAAACAAAGTTAAATCTACCATTTAAGCTACAATTAAAGGAATATAATCTATAACACAACTAATATCTATAAATACAACTTCATCTATATCTACAACTGCCTGAAAAACAACAATTTCATATAGGAGGAGTTTACTTCAAAAAGAGGTAAATCTATATGCATATTCGACCTATTTTACATGCGACAAAAAATTGCTTCTTTAACGGCAACTACATCTGTAATTCCAACTACAACTAAAGTTGCACCTACCCCTGAAGCTACAATTAAAGAAACACAATCTACGTCGTTATTACTATCTATAAATGCATCTACACCAGCAACTGTATCTACAATTGCAACTAAAACTACAACATCATACTTGGGGAGATAACTACAAACATAGATACAATTATATATACATAGACACCATTCTTTCAATCAACTAAAGCTACTACTAAGACGACAACTAAATCTACATATTCAACTGCAAACAAAGTTAAATCTACCATTTAAGCTACAATTAAAGGAATAGAATCTATAACACAAATAATATCTATAAATACAACTTCATCTATATCTACAACTGCCTCAAAATCTACAACTTCATATTGGAGGAGATTACTACGAAAAGAGGTAAATCTTTATGCATATACGACCTATTTTATACCCGACAAAAAACTGCTTCTTTAACGGCAACTACATCTGTAATTCCAACTACAACTAAAGTTGCACCTACCCCTGAAGCTACAATTAAAGAAACACAATCTACGTCGTTATTACTATCTATAAATGCATCTACACCAGCAACTGTATCTACAATTGCAACTAAAACTACAACATCATACTTGGGGAGATAACTACAAACATAGATACAATTATATATACATAGACACCATTCTTTCAATCAACTAAAGCTACTACTAAGACGACAACTAAATCTACATATTCAACTGCAAACAAAGTTAAATCTACCATTTAAGCTACAATTAAAGGAATAGAATCTATAACACAAATAATATCTATAAATACAACTTCATCTATATCTACAACTGCCTCAAAATCTACAACTTCATATTGGAGGAGATTACTACGAAAAGAGGTAAATCTTTATGCATATACGACCTATTTTATACCCGACAAAAAACTGCTTCTTTAACGGCAACTACATCTGTAATTCCAACTACAACTAAAGTTGCACCTACCCCTGAAGCTACAATTAAAGAAACACAATCTACGTCGTTATTACTATCTATAAATGCATCTACACCAGCAACTGTATCTACAATTGCAACTAAAACTACAACATCATACTTGGGGAGATAACTACAAACATAGATACAATTATATATACATAGACACCATTCTTTCAATCAACTAAAGCTACTACTAAGACGACAACTAAATCTACATATTCAACTGCAAACAAAGTTAAATCTACCATTTAAGCTACAATTAAAGGAATAGAATCTATAACACAAATAATATCTATAAATACAACTTCATCTATATCTACAACTGCCTCAAAATCTACAACTTCATATTGGAGGAGATTACTACGAAAAGAGGTAAATCTTTATGCATATACGACCTATTTTATACCCGACAAAAAACTGCTTCTTTAACGGCAACTACATCTGTAATTCCAACTACAACTAAAGTTGCACCTACCCCTGAAGCTACAATTAAAGAAACACAATCTACGTCGTTATTACTATCTATAAATGCATCTACACCAGCAACTGTATCTACAATTGCAACTAAAACTACAACATCATACTTGGGGAGATAACTACAAACATAGATACAATTATATATACATAGACACCATTCTTTCAATCAACTAAAGCTACTACTAAGACGACTACTAAATCTACATATTCAACTGCAAACAAAGTTAAATCTACCATTTAAGCTACAATTAAAGGAATATAATCTATAACACAAATAATATCAATAAATACAACTTCATCTATATCTACAACTGCCTCAAAATCTACAACTTCATATTGGAGGCGATTACTACGAAAAGAGGTAAATCTTTATGCATATACAACCTATTTTATACCCGAAAAAAACTGCTTCTTTAACGGCAACAACATCTGTAATTCCAATTACAACTAAAGTTGCACGTACCCCTGAAGCTACAATTAAAGAAACACAATCTACGTCGTTATTACTATCTATAAATGCATCTACACCAGCAACTGTATCTACAATTGCAACTAAAACTACAACATCATACTTGGGGAGATAACTACATACATAGATACAATTTTATATACATAGACAACTACGTCGTTATTACTATCTATAAATGCATCTACACCAGCAACTGTATCTACAATTGCAACTAAAACTACAACATCATACTTGGGGAGATAACTACATACATAGATACAATTTTATATACATAGACACCATTCTTTCAATCAACTAAAGCTACTACTAAGACGACAACTAAATCTACATATTCAACTGCAAACAAAGTTAAATCTACCATTTAAGCTACAATTAAAGGAATAGAATCTATAACACAAATAATATCTATAAGTACAACTTCATCTATATCTACAACTGCCTCAAAATCTACAACTTCATATTGGAGGAGATTACTACGAAAAGAGTTAAATCTTTATGCATATACAACCTATTTTATACCCGACAAAAAACTGCTTCTTTAACGGCAACAACATCTGTAATTCCAACTACAACTAAAGTTGCACCTACCCCTGAAGCTACAATTAAAGAAACACAATCTACGTCGTTATTACTATCTATAAATGCATCTACATCAGCAACTGTATCTACAATTGCAACTAAAACTACAACATCATACTTGGGGAGATAACTACAAACATAGATACAATTATATATACATAGACACCATTCTTTCAATCAACTAAAGCTACTACTAAGACGACAACTAAATCTACATATTCAACTGCAAACAAAGTTAAATCTACCATTTAAGCTACAATTAAAGGAATAGAATCTATAACACAAATAATATCTATAAATACAACTTCATCTATATCTACAACTGCCTCAAAATCTACAACTTCATATTGGAGGAGATTACTACGAAAAGAGGTAAATCTTTATGCATATACGACCTATTTTATACCCGACAAAAAACTGCTTCTTTAACGGCAACTACATCTGTAATTCCAACTACAACTAAAGTTGCACCTACCCCTGAAGCTACAATTAAAGAAACACAATCTACGTCGTTATTACTATCTATAAATGCATCTACACCAGCAACTGTATCTACAATTGCAACTAAAACTACAACATCATACTTGGGGAGATAACTACAAACATAGATACAATTATATATACATAGACACCATTCTTTCAATCAACTAAAGCTACTACTAAGACGACAACTAAATCTACATATTCAACTGCAAACAAAGTTAAATCTACCATTTAAGCTACAATTAAAGGAATAGAATCTATAACACAAATAATATCTATAAATACAACTTCATCTATATCTACAACTGCCTCAAAATCTACAACTTCATATTGGAGGAGATTACTACGAAAAGAGGTAAATCTTTATGCATATACGACCTATTTTATACCCGACAAAAAACTGCTTCTTTAACGGCAACTACATCTGTAATTCCAACTACAACTAAAGTTGCACCTACCCCTGAAGCTACAATTAAAGAAACACAATCTACGTCGTTATTACTATCTATAAATGCATCTACACCAGCAACTGTATCTACAATTGCAACTAAAACTACAACATCATACTTGGGGAGATAACTACATACATAGATACAATTATATATACATAGACACCATTCTTTCAATCAACTAAAGCTACTACTAAGACGACAACTAAATCTACATATTCAACTGCAAACAAAGTTAAATGTACCATTTAAGCTACAATTAAAGGAATAGAATCTATAACACAAATAATATCTATAAATACAACTTCATCTATATCTACAACTGCCTCAAAAACAACAACTTCATATAGGAGGAGATTACTACGAAAAGAGGTAAATCTATATGCATATACGACCTATTTTACACCCGACAAAAAACTGCTTCTTTAACGGCAACTACATCTGTAATTCCAACTACAACTAAAGTTGCACCTACCCCTGAAGCTACAATTAAAGAAACACAATCTACGTCGTTATTACTATCTATAAATGCATCTACACCAGCAACTGTATCTACAATTGCAACTAAAATTACAACATCATACTTGGGGAGATAACTACAAACATAGATACTATTATATATATATAGTCACCATTCTTTCAATCAACTAAAGCAACTAATAAAACGACTACTAAATCTACATATTCAACTGCAAACAAAGTTAAATCTACCATTTGAGCTACAATTAAAGGAATATAATCTATAACACAAATAATATCTATAAATAAATTTTCATCTATATCTACAACTGCCTCAAAAACAAAAACTTCATATAGGAGGAGATTACAACGAAAAGAGATAAATCTTTATGCATATACGACCTATTTTACACCCAACAAAAAACTGCTTCTTTAACGGCAACTACATCTGTAATTGCAACTACAAATAAAGTTGCACCTACCCCTGAAGCTACAATTAAAGAAACACAATCTACGTCGTTATTACTATCTATAAATGCATCTACACCAGCAACTGTATCTACAATTGCAACTAAAACTACAACATCATACTTGGGGAGATAACTACAAACATAGATACAATTATATATACATAGACACGATTCTTTCAATCAACTAAAGATACTACTAAGACGACTACTAAATCTACATATTCAACTGCAAACAAAGTTAAATCTACCATTTAAGCTACAATTAAAGGAATATAATCTATAACACAAATAATATCAATAAATACAACTTCATCTATATCTACAACTGCCTCAAAATCTACAACTTCATATTGGAGCAGATTACTACGAAAAGAGGTAAATCTTTATGCATATACAACCTATTTTATACCCGACAAAAACTGCTTTTTTAACGGCAACTACATCTGTAATTCCAACTACAACTAAAGTTGCACCTACCCCTGAAGCTACAATTAAAGAAACACAATCTACGTCGTTATTACTATCTATAAATGAATCTGCACCAGCAACTGTATCTACAATTGCACCTAAAACTACAACATCATACTTGGGGAGATAACTATAAATATAGATACAATTGTATATACATAGACACTATTCTTTCAATCAACTAAAGCTACTACTAAGACGACAACTAAATCTACATATTCAACTGCAAACAAAGTTAAATCTACCATTTAAGTTACAATTAAAGGAATATAATCTATAACACAAATAATATCTATAAATACATTTTCATCTATATCTACAACTGCCTCAAAAACAAAAACTTCGTATAGGAGGAGATTACAACGAAAAGAGATAAATCTTTATGCATATACAACCTATTTTATACCCGACAAAAAACTGCTTCTTTAACGGCAACAACATCTGTAATTCAAACTACAACTAAAGTTGCACCTACCCCTGAAGCTACAATTAAAGAAACACAATCTACGTCGTTATTACTATCTATAAATGCATCTACACCAGCAACTGTATCTACAATTGCAACTAAAACTACAACATCATACTTGGGGAGATAACTACAAACATAGATACAATTATATATACATAGACACCATTCTTTCAATCAACTAAAGCTACTACTAAGACGACAACTAAATCTACATATTCAACTGCAAACAAAGTTAAATCTACCATTTAAGCTACAATTAAAGGAATAGAATCTATAACACAAATAATATCTATAAATACAACTTCATCTATATCTACAACTGCCTCAAAATCTACAACTTCATATAGGAGGAGATTACTACGAAAAGAGGTAAATCTATATGCATATACGACCTATTTTACACCCGACAAAAAACTGCTTCTTTAACGGCAACTACATCTGTAATTCCAACTACAACTAAAGTTGCACCTACCCCTGAAGCTACAATTAAAGAAACACAATCTACGTCGTTATTACTATCTATAAATGCATCTACACCAGCAACTGTATCTACAATTGCAACTAAAACTACAACATCATACTTGGGGAGATAACTACAAACATAGATACAATTATATATACATAGACACCATTCTTTCAATCAACTAAAGCTACTACTAAGACGACAACTAAATCTACATATTCAACTGCAAACAAAGTTAAATCTACCATTTAAGCTACAATTAAAGGAATAGAATCTATAACACAAATAATATCTATAAATACAACTTCATCTATATCTACAACTGCCTCAAAATCTACAACTTCATATTGGAGCAGATTACTACGAAAAGAGGTAAATCTTTATGCATATTCAACCTATTTTATACCCGACAAAAACTGCTTTTTTAACGGCAACTACATCTGTAATTCCAACTACAACTAAAGTTGCACCTACCCCTGAAGCTACAATTAAAGAAACACAATCTACTTCCTTATTACTATCTATAAATGCATCTACACCAGCAACTGTATCTACAATTGCAACTAAAACTACAACATCATACTTGGGGAGATAACTACATACATAGATACAATTATATATACATAGACACCATTCTTTCAATCAACTAAAGCTACTACAAAGACGACAACTAAATCTACATATTCAACTGCAAACAAAGTTAAATCTACCATTTAAGCTACAATTAAAATAATAGAATCTATAACACAAATAATATCTATAAATACAACTTCATCTATATCTACAACTGCCTCAAAATCTACAACTTCATATTGGAGCAGATTACTACGAAATGAGGTAAATCTTTATGCATATACAACCTATTTTATACCCGACAAAAACTGCTTTTTTAACGGCAACTACATCTGTAATTCCAACTACAACTAAAGTTGCACCTACCCCTGAAGCTACAATTAAAGAAACACAATCTACGTCGTTATTACTATCTATAAATGAATCTACACCAGCAACTGTATCTACAATTGCAGCTAAAACTACAACATCATACTTGGGGAGATAACTACAAACATAGATACAATTATATATAGATAGTCACCATTCTTTCAATCAACTAAAGCTACTACTAAAACGACAACTAAATCTACATATTCAACTGCAAACAAAGTTAAATCTACCATTTAAGCTACAATTAAAGGAATAGAATCTATAACACAAATAATATCTATAAATACATTTTCATCTATATCTACAACTGCCTCAAAAAAAACAACTTCATATAGGAGGAGATTACTACGAAAAGAGGTAAATCTTTATGCATATATGACCTATTTTATACCCGACAAAAAACTGCTTCTTTAACGGCAACTACATCTGTAATTCCAAATACAACCAAAGTTGCACCTATCACTGAAGCTACAATTAAAGAAACACAATCTACGTCGTTATTACTATCTATAAATGCATCTACACCAGCAACTGTATCTACAATTGCAACTAAAACTACAACATCATACTTGGGGAGATAACTACAAACATAGATACAATTATATATACATAGACACGATTCTTTCAATCAACTAAAGTTACTACTAAGACGACAACTAAATCTACATATTCAACTGCAAACAAAGATAAATCTATCATTTAAGATACAATTAAAGGAATAGAATCTATAACACAAATAATATCTATAAATACAACTTCATCTATATCTACAACTGCCTCAAAAACAAAAACTTCATATTGGAGCAGATTACTACGAAAAGAGGTAAATCTTTATGCATATACAACCTATTTTATACCCGACAAAAAACTGCTTCTTTAACGGCAACTGTATCTGTAATTCCAACTACAACTAAAGTTGCACCTACCCCTGAAGCTACAATTAAAGAAACACAATCTACGTCGTTATTACTATCTATAAATGCATCTACACCAGCAACTGTATCTACAATTGCAACTAAAACTACAACATCATACTTGTGGAGATAACTACAAACATAGATACAATTATATATACATAGACACCATTCTTTCAATCAACTAAAGCTACTACTAAGACGACAACTAAATCTACATATTCAACTGCAAACAAAGTTAAATCTACCATTTGAGCTACAATTAAAGGAATAGAATCTATAACACAAAAAATATCTATAAAAACAACTTCATCTAAATCTACAACTGCCTAAAAATCTACAACTTCATATTGGAGCAGATTACTACGAAAAGAGGTAAATCTTTATGCATATACAACCTATTTTATACCCGACAAAAAACTGCTTCTTTAACGGCAATTACATCTGTAATTCCAACTACAACTAAAGTTGCACCTACCCCTGAAGCTACAATTAAAGAAACACAATCTACGTCGTTATTACTATCTATAAATGCATCTACACCAGCAACTGTATCTACAATTGCAACTAAAACTACAACATCATACTTGGGGAGATAACTACAAACATAGATACAATTATATATACATAGACACCATTCTTTCAATCAACTAAAGCTACTTCTAAGACGACAACTAAAGCTACTTCTAAGACGACAACTAAATCTACATATTCAACTGCAAACAAAGTTAAATCTACCATTTAAGCTACAATTAAAGGAATAGAATCTATAACACAAATAATATCTATAAATACAACTTCATCTATATCTACAACTGCCTCAAAATCTACAACTCCATATTGGAGGAGATTACTACGAAAAGAGGTAAATCTTTATGTATATACAACCTATTTTATACCCGACAAAAAACTGCTTCTTTAACGGCAACAACATCTGTAATTCCAACTACAACTAAAATTGCACCTACCCATGAATCTACAATTAAAGAAACACAATCTACGTCGTTATTACTATCTATAAATGCATATACACCAACAACTGTATCTACAATTGCAACTAAAACTACAACATCATACTTGTGGAGATAACTACAAACATAGATACAATTATATATACATAGACACCATTCTTTCAAACAACTAAAGCTACTACTAATACGACAACTAAATCTACATATTCAACTGCAAACAAATTTAAATCTATCATTTAAGATACAATTAAAGGAATAGAATCTATAACACAAAAAATATCTATAAAAACAACTTCATCTATATCTACAACTGCCTCAAAATCTACAACTTCATATTGGATGAGATTACTAAGAAAAGAGGTAAATCTTTATGCATATACAACTTATTTTATACCCGACAAAAAACTGCTTCTTTAACGGCAACTGTATCTGTAATTCCAACTACAACTAAAGTTGCACCTACCCCTGAAGCTACAATTAAAGAAACACAATCTACGTCGTTATTACTATCTATAAATGAATCTACACCAGCAACTGTATTTACAATTGCAACTAAAACTACAACATCATACTTGGGGAGATAACTACAAACATAGATACAATTATATATAGATAGTCACCATTCTTTCAATCAACTAAAGCTACTACTAAAACGACAACTAAATCTACATATTCAACTGCAAACAAAGTTAAATCTACCATTTAAGCTACAATTAAAGGAAGAGAATCTATAACACAAATAATATCTATAAATACATTTTCATCTATATCTACAACTGCCTCAAAAACAACAACTTCATATAGGATGAGATTACTACGACAAGAGGTAAATCTTTATGCATATATGACCTATTTTACACCCGACAAAAACTGCTTCTTTAACGGCAACTACATCTGTAATTCCAAATACAACCAAAGTTGCACCTATCACTGAAGCTACAATTAAAGAAACACAATCTACGTCTTTATTACTATCTATAAATGCATCTACACCAGCAACTGTATCTACAATTGCAACTAAAACTACAACATCATACTTGGGGAGATAACTACAAACATAGATACAATTATATATACATAGACACCATTCTTTCAATCAACTAAAGCTACTACTAAGACGACAACTAAATCTACATATTCAACTGCAAACAAAGTTAAATCTACCATTTAAGCTACAATTAAAGGAATAGAATCTATAACACAAATAATATCTATAAATACAACTTCATCTATATCTACAACTGCCTCAAAATCTACAACTTCATATTGGAGGAGATTACTACGAAAAGAGGTAAATCTTTATGCATATACAACCTATTTTATACCCGACAAAAAACTGCTTCTTTAACGGCAACTACATCTGTAATTCCAACTACAACTAAAGTTGCACCTACCCCTGAAGCTACAATTAAAGAAACACAATCTACGTCGTTATTACTATCTATAAATGCATCTACACCAGCAACTGTATCTACAATTGCAACTAAAACTACAACATCATACTTGGGGAGATAACTACAAACATAGATACAATTATATATACATAGACACCATTCTTTCAATCAACTAAAGCTACTACTAAGACGACAACTAAATCTACATATTCAACTGCAAACAAAGTTAAATCTACCATTTAAGCTACAATTAAAGGAATAGAATCTATAACACAAATAATATCTATAAATACAACTTCATCTATATCTACAACTGCCTCAAAATCTACAACTTCATATTGGAGGAGATTACTACGAAAAGAGGTAAATCTTTATGCATATACGACCTATTTTATACCCGACAAAAAACTGCTTCTTTAACGGCAACTACATCTGTAATTCCAACTACAACTAAAGTTGCACCTACCCCTGAAGCTACAATTAAAGAAACACAATCTACATCGTTATTACTATCTATAAATGAAACTACACCAGCAACTGTATCTACAATTGCAACTAAAACTACAACATCATACTTGGGGAGATAACTACAAACATATATACAATTATATATACATAGACACCATTCTTTCAATCAACTAAAGCTACTACTAAGACGACAACTAAATCTACATATTCAACTGCAAACAAAGTTAAATCTACCATTTAAGCTACAATTAAAGGAATAGAATCTATAACACAAATGATATCTATAAATACAACTTCATCTATATCTACAACTGCCTCAAAATCTACAACTCCATATTGGAGGAGATTACTACGAAAAGAGGTAAATCTTTTTGCATATACAACCTATTTTATACCCGACAAAAAACTGCTTCTTTAACGGCAACTGTATCTGTAATTCCAACTACAACTAAAGTTGCACCTACCCCTGAAGCTACAATTAAAGAAACACAATCTACGTCGTTATTACTATCTATAAATGAATCTACACCAGCAACTGTATTTACAATTGCAACTAAAACTACAACATCATACTTGGGGAGATAACTACAAACATAGATACAATTATATATAGATAGTCACCATTCTTTCAATCAACTAAAGCTACTACTAAAACGACAACTAAATCTACATATTCAACTGCAAACAAAGTTAAATCTACCATTTAAGCTACAATTAAAGGAAGAGAATCTATAACACAAATAATATCTATAAATACATTTTCATCTATATCTACAACTGCCTCAAAAACAACAACTTCATATAGGATGAGATTACTACGACAAGAGGTAAATCTTTATGCATATATGACCTATTTTACACCCGACAAAAACTGCTTCTTTAACGGCAACTACATCTGTAATTCCAAATACAACCAAAGTTGCACCTATCACTGAAGCTACAATTAAAGAAACACAATCTACGTCTTTATTACTATCTATAAATGCATCTACACCAGCAACTGTATCTACAATTGCAACTAAAACTACAACATCATACTTGGGGAGATAACTACAAACATACATACAATTATATATACATAGACACCATTCTTTCAATCAACTAAAGTTACTACTAAGACGACAACTAAATCTACATATTCAACTGCAAACAAAGATAAATCTACCATTTAAGATACAATTAAAGGAATAGAATCTATAACACAAATAATATCTATAAATACAACTTCATCTATATCTACAACTGCCTCAAAATCTACAACTTCATATAGGAGGAGATTACTACGAAAAGAGGTAAATCTTTATGCATATTCAACCTATTTTATACCCGACAAAAACTGCTTTTTTAACGGCAACTACATCTGTAATTCCAACTACAACTAAAGTTGCACATACCCCTGAAGCTACAATTAAAGAAACACAATCTACTTCCTTATTACTATCTATAAATGCATCTACACCAGCAACTGTATCTACAATTGCAACTAAAACAACAACATCATACTTGGGGAGATAACTACATACATAGATACAATTATATATACATAGACACCATTCTTTCAATCAACTAAAGCTACTACTAAGACGACAACTAAATCTACATATTCAACTGCAAACAAAGTTAAATCTACCATTTAAGCTACAATTAAAGGAAAAGAATCTATAACACAAATAATATCTATAAATACAACTTCATCTATATCTACAACTGCATCAAAATCTACAACTTCATATTGGAGGAGATTACTACGAAAAGAGATAAATCTATATGCATTTACGCTCTATTTTATACCCGACAAAAAACTGCTTCTTTAACGGCAACTACATCTGTAATTCTAACTACAACTAAAGTTGCACCTACCCGTGAAGCTACAATTAAAGAAACACAATTTACGTCGTTATTACTATCTATAAATGCATCTACACCAGCAACTGTATCTACAATTGCAACTAAAATTACAACATCATACTTGGGGAGATAACTACAAACATAGATACAATTATATATACATAGAAATCATTCTTTCAATCAACTAAAGCTACTACTAAGACGACAACTAAATCTACATATTCAACTGCAAACAAAGTTAAATCTACCATTTAAGCTACAATTAAAGGAATAGAATCTATAACACAAATAATATCTATAAATACAACTTCATCTATATCTACAACTGCCTCAAAATCTACAACTTCATATTGGAGGAGATTACTACGAAAAGAGGTAAATCTTTATGCATATACGACCTATTTTATACCCGACAAAAAACTGCTTCTTTAACGGCAACTACATCTGTAATTCCAACTACAACTAAAGTTGCACCTACCCCTGAAGCTACAATTAAAGAAACACAATCTACATCGTTATTACTATCTATAAATGAAACTACACCAGCAACTGTATCTACAATTGCAACTAAAACTACAACATCATACTTGGGGAGATAACTACAAACATATATACAATTATATATACATAGACACCATTCTTTCAATCAACTAAAGCTACTACTAAGACGACAACTAAATCTACATATTCAACTGCAAACAAAGTTAAATCTACCATTTAAGCTACAATTAAAGGAATAGAATCTATAACACAAATGATATCTATAAATACAACTTCATCTATATCTACAACTGCCTCAAAATCTACAACTCCATATTGGAGGAGATTACTACGAAAAGAGGTAAATCTTTTTGCATATACAACCTATTTTATACCCGACAAAAAACTGCTTCTTTAACGGTAACAACATCTGTAATTCCAACTCAACTAAAGTTGCACCTACCCCTGAAGCTACAATTAAAGAAACACAATCTACCTCGTTATTACTATCTATAAATGCATCTACACCAGCAATTGTATCTACAATTGCAACTAAAACTACAACATCATACTTGGGAAGAAAACTACATACATAGATGCAATTATATATACATAGACACCATTCTTTCAATCAACTAAAGCTACTACTAAGACGACAACTAAATCTACATATTCAACTGCAAACAAAGTTAAATCTACCATTTAAGCTACAATTAAAAGAATATAATCTATAACACAAATAATATCTATAAATACAACTTCATCTATATCTACAACTGCCTCAAAATCTACAACTTCATATAGGAGGAGATTACTACGAAAAGAGGTAAATCTATATGCATATACGACCTATTTTACACCCGACAAAAAACTGCTTCTTTAACGGCAACTACATCTGTAATTCCAACTACAACTAAAGTTGCACCTACCCCTGAAGCTACAATTAAAGAAACACAATCTACGTCGTTATTACTATCTATAAATGCATCTACACCAGCAACTGTATCTACAATTGCAACTAAAACTACAACATCATACTTGGGGAGATAACTACAAACATAGATACAATTATATATACATAGACACCATTCTTTCAATCAACTAAAGCTACTACTAAGACGACAACTAAATCTACATATTCAACTGCAAACAAAGTTAAATCTACCATTTAAGCTACAATTAAAAGAATATAATCTATAACACAAATAATATCTATAAATACAACTTCATCTATATCTACAACTGCCTCAAAATCTACAACTTCATATTGGAAGAGATTACTACGAAAAGAGGTAAATCTTTATGCATATACAACCTATTTTATACCCGACAAAAAACTGCTTCTTTAACGGCAACAACATCTGTAATTCCAACTACAACTAAAATTGCACCTACCCCTGAAGCTACAATTAAAGAAACACAATCTACGTCGTTATTACTATCTATAAATGCATCTACACCAGCAACTGTATCTACAATTGCAACTAAAACTACAACATCATACTTGGGGAGATAACTAAAAACATAGATACAATTATATATACATAGACACCATTCTTTCAATCAACTAAAGCTACTACTAAGACGACAACTAAATCTACATATTCAACTGCAAACAAAGTTAAATCTACCATTTAAGCTACAATTAAAGGAATATAATCTATAACACAAATAATATCTATAAATACATTTTCATCTATATCTACAACTGCCTCAAAATCTACAACTTCATATTGGATGAGATTACTAAGAAAAGAGGTAAATCTTTATGCATATACAACCTATTTTATACCCGACAAAAAACTGCTTCTTTAACGGCAACTGTATCTGTAATTCAAAATACAACTAAAGTTGCACCTACACCTGAAGCTACAATTAAAGAAACACAATCTACGTCGTTATTACTATCTATAAATGCATCTACACCAGCAAATGTATCTACAATTGCAACTAAAACATCTTTAACGGCAACTGTATCTGTAATTCCAAATACAACTAAAGTTGCACCTACACCTGAAGCTACAATTAAAGAAACACAATCTACGTCGTTATTACTATCTATAAATGCATCTACACCAGCAACTGTATTTACAATTGCAACTAAAACTACAACATCATACTTGGGGAGATAACTACAAACATAGATACAATTATATATACATAGACACCATTCTTTCAATCAACTAAAGCTACTACTAAGACGACAACTAAATCTACATATTCAACTGCAAACAAAGTTAAATCTACCATTTAAGATACAATTAAAGGAATAGAATCTATAACACAAATAATATCTATAAATACAACTTCATCTATATCTACAACTGCCTCAAAATCTACAACTTCATTTTGAGGAGATTACTACGAAAAGTGGTAAATCTATATGCATATACGACCTATTTTACACCCGACAAAAAACTGCATCTTTAACGGCAACTACATCTGTAATTCCAACTACAACTAAAGTTGCACCTATCCCTGAAGCTACAATTAAAGAAACACAATCTACGTCGTTATTACTATCTATAAATGCATCTACACCAGCAACTGTATCTACAATTGCAACTAAAACTACAACATCATACTTGGGGAGATAACTAAAAACATAGATACAATTATATATACATAGACACCATTCTTTCAATCAACTAAAGCTACTACTAAGACGACAACTAAATCTACATATTCAACTGCAAACAAAGTTAAATCTACCATTTGAGCTACAATTAAAGGAATAGAATCTATAACACAAAAAATATCTATAAATACATTTTCATCTATATCTACAACTGCCTCAAAAACAAGAACTTCATATAGGAGGAGATTACTACGAAAAGAGGTAAATCTTTATGCATATACGACCTATTTTACACCCGACAAAAAACTGCTTCTTTAACGGCAACTACATCTGTAATTGCAACTACAACTAAAGTTGCACCTACCCCTGAAGCTACAATTAAAGAAACACAATCTACGTCTTTATTACTATCTATAAATGCATCTACACCAGCAAATGTATCTACAATTGCAATTAAAATTACAACATCATACTTGGGGAGATAACTACAAACATACATACAATTATATATACAAAGACACCATTCTTTCAATCAACTAAAGCTACTACTAAGACGACAACTAAATCTACATATTCAAATGCAAACAAAGTTAAATCTACCATTTGAGCTACAATTAAAGGAATATAATCTATAACACAAATAATATCTATAAATACATTTTCATCTATATCTACAACTGCCTCAAAATCTACAACTTCATATAGGAGGAGATTACTACGAAAAGAGGTAAATCTTTATGCATATACGACCTATTTTACACCCGACAAAAAACTGCTTCTTTAACGGCAACTACATCTGTAATTCCAACTACAACTAAAGTTGAACCTACCCCTGAAGCTACAATTAAAGAAACACAATCTACATTGTTATTACTATCTATAAATGCATCTACACCAGCAACTGTATCTACAATTGCAACTAAAACTACAACATCATACTTGTGGAGATAACTACAAACATAGATACAATTATATATACATAGACACCATTCTTTCAATCAACTAAAGCTACTACTAAGACGACAACTAAATCTACATATTCAACTGCAAACAAAGTTAAATCTACCATTTGAGCTACAATTAAAGGAATAGAATCTATAACACAAATAATATCTATAAATACATTTTCATCTACATCTACAACTGCCTTAAAATCTACAACTTCATATAGGAGGAGATTACTACGAAAAGAGGTAAATCTTTATGCATATACTACCTATTTTACACCCGACAAAAAACTGCTTCTATAACGGCAACTACATCTGTAATTGCAACTACAACTAAAGTTGCACCTACCCCTGAAGCTACAATTAAAGAAACACAATCTACATCGTTATTACTATCTATAAATGAAACTACACCAGCAACTGTATCTACAATTGCAACTAAAACTACAACATCATACTTGGGGAGATAACTACAAACATAGATACAATTATATATACATAGACACCATTCTTTCAATCAACTAAAGCTACTACTAAGACGACAACTAAATCTACATATTCAACTGCAAACAAAGTTAAATCTACCATTTAAGCTACAATTAAAGGAAAAGAATCTATAACACAAATAGTATCTATAAATACAACTTCATCTATATCTACAACTGCCTCAAAATCTACAACTTCATATTGGAGGAGATTACTACGAAAAGAGATAAATCTATATGCATTTACGCTATATTTTATACCCAACAAAAAACTGCTTCTTTAACGGCAACTACATATGTAATTCTAACTACAACTAAAGTTGCACCTACCCGTGAAGCTACAATTAAAGAAAAACAATCTACGTCGTTATTACTATCTATAAATGCATCTACACCAGCAACTGTATCTACAATTGCAACTAAAACTACAACATTATACTTGGGGAGATAATTACAAACATAGATACAATTATATATACATAGACACCATTCTTTCAATCAACTAAAGCTACTACTAAGACGACAACTAAATCTACATATTCAACTGCAAACAAAGTTAAATCTACCATTTAAGCTACAATTAAAGGAATAGAATCTATAACACAAATAATATCTATAAATACAACTTCATCTATATCTACAACTGCCTCAAAATCTACAACTTCATATTGGAGGAGATTACTACGAAAAGAGGTAAATCTTTATGCATATAC
>CAXITT010001513.1:22130-68153 GCA_964033795.1 Lymnaea stagnalis
TAAAGCTACTACTAAAACGACTACTAAATCTACATATTCAACTGCAAACAAAGTTAAATCTACCATTTGAGCTACAATTAAAGGAATATAATCTATAACACAAATAATATCTATAAATACATTTTCATCTACATCTACAACTGCCTTAAAACCTACAAGTTCATATAGGAGGAGATTACTACGAAAAGAGGTAAATCTTTATGCATATACTACCTATTTTACACCCGAAAAAAAACTGCTTCTATAACGGCAACTACATCTGTAATTGCAACTACAACTAAAGTTGCACCTACCCCTGAAGCTACAATTAAAGAAACACAATCTACATCGTTATTACTATCTATAAATGAAACTACACCAGCAACTGTATCTACAATTGCAACTAAAACTACAACATCATACTTGGGGAGATAACTACAAACATAGATACAATTATATATACATAGACACCATTCTTTCAATCAACTAAAGCTACTAATAAGACGACAACTAAATCTACATATTCAACTGCAAACAAAGTTAAATCTACCATTTAAGCTACAATTAAAGGAAAAGAATCTATAACACAAATAGTATCTATAAATACAACTTCATCTATATCTACAACTGCCTCAAAATCTACAACTTCATATTGGAGGAGATTACTACGAAAAGAAATAAATCTATATGCATTTACGCTCTATTTTATACCCGACAAAAAACTGCTTCTTTAACGGCAACTACATCTGTAATTCTAACTACAACTAAAGTTGCACCTACCCGTGAAGCTACAATTAAAGAAACACAATCTACGTCGTTATTACTATCTATAAATGCATCTACACCAGCAACTGTATCTACAATTGCAACTAAAACTACAACATCATACTTGGGGAGATAACTACAAACATAGATACAATTATATATACATAGACACCATTCTTTCAATCAACTAAAGCTACTACTAAGACGACAACTAAATCTACATATTCAACTGCAAACAAAGTTAAATCTACCATTTAAGCTACAATTAAAGGAATAGAATCTATAACACAAATAATATCTATAAATACAACTTCATCTATATCTACAACTGCCTCAAAATCTACAACTTCATATTGGAGGAGATTACTACGAAAAGAGGTAAATCTTTATGCATATACGACCTATTTTATACCCGACAAAAAACTGCTTCTTTAACGGCAACTACATCTGTAATTCCAACTACAACTAAAGTTGCACCTACCCCTGAAGCTACAATTAAAGAAACACAATCTACGTCGTTATTACTATCTATAAATGCATCTACACCAGCAACTGTATCTACAATTGCAACTAAAACTACAACATCATACTTGGGGAGATAACTACAAACATAGATACAATTATATATACATAGACACCATTCTTTCAATCAACTAAAGCTACTACTAAGACGACAACTAAATCTACATATTCAACTGCAAACAAAGTTAAATCTACCATTTAAGCTACAATTAAAGGAATAGAATCTATAACACAAATAATATCTATAAATACAACTTCATCTATATCTACAACTGCCTCAAAATCTACAACTTCATATTGGAGGAGATTACTACGAAAAGAGGTAAATCTTTATGCATATACGACCTATTTTATACCCGACAAAAAACTGCTTCTTTAACGGCAACTACATCTGTAATTCCAACTACAACTAAAGTTGCACCTACCCCTGAAGCTACAATTAAAGAAACACAATCTACGTCGTTATTACTATCTATAAATGCATCTACACCAGCAACTGTATCTACAATTGCAACTAAAACTACAACATCATACTTGGGGAGATAACTACAAACATAGATACAATTATATATACATAGACACCATTCTTTCAATCAACTAAAGCTACTACTAAGACGACTACTAAATCTACATATTCAACTGCAAACAAAGTTAAATCTACCATTTAAGCTACAATTAAAGGAATATAATCTATAACACAAATAATATCTATAAATACAACTTCATCTATATCTACAACTGCCTCAAAATCTACAACTTCATATAGGAGGCGATTACTACGAAAAGAGGTAAATCTTTATGCATATACAACCTATTTTATACCCGACAAAAAACTGATTCTTTAACGGCAACAACATCTGTAATTCCAACTACAACTAAAGTTGCACCTACCCCTGAAGCTACAATTAAAGAAACACAATCTACGTCGTTATTACTATCTATAAATGCATCTACACCAGCAATTGTATCTACAATTGCAACTAAAACTACAACATCATACTTGGGGAGATAACTACATACATAGATACAATTATATATACATAGACACCATTCTTTCAATCAACTAAAGCTACTACTAAGACGACAACAAAATCTACATATTCAACTGCAAACAAAGTTAAATCTACCATTTCAGCTACAATTAAAAGAATAGAATCTATAACACAAATAATATCTATAAATACAACTTCATCTATATCTACAACTGCCTCAAAATCTACAACTTCATATAGGAGGAGATTACTACGAAAAGAGGTAAATCTTTATGCATATACGACCTATTTTACACCCGACAAAAAACTGCTTCTTCAACGGCAACTACATCTGTAATTGCAACTACAACTAAAGTTGCACCTACCCCTGAAGCTACAATTAAAGAAACACAATCTACATCGTTATTACTATCTATAAATGCATCTACACCAGCAACTGTATCTACAATTGCAACTAAAACTACAACATCATACTTGGGGAAATAACTACAAACATAGATACAATTATATATACATAGACATTATTCTTTCAATCAACTAAAGCTACTACTAAGACGACAACTAAATCTACATATTCAACTGCAAACAAAGTTAAATCTACCATTTAAGCTACAATTAAAGGAATAGAATCTATAACACAAATAATATCTATAAATACAACTTCATCTATATCTACAACTGCCTCAAAATCTACAACTTCATATTGGAGGAGATTACTACGAAAAGAGGTAAATCTTTATGCATATACAACCTATTTTATACCCGACAAAAAACTGCTTCTTTAACGGCAACAACATCTGTAATTCCAACTACAACTAAAATTGCACCTACCCCTGAAGCTACAATTAAAGAAACACAATCTGCGTCGTTATTTCTATCTATAAATGCATCTACACCAGCAACTGTATCTACAATTGCAACTAAAACTACAACATCATACTTGTGGAGATAACTACAAACATAGATACAATTATATATACATAGACACCATTCTTTCAAACAACTAAAGCTACTACTAAGACGACAACTAAATCTACATATTCAACTGCAAACAAAGTTAAATCTATCATTTAAGATACAATTAAAGGAATATAATCTATAACACAAATAATATCTATAAATACAACTTCATCTATATCTACAACTGCCTCAAAATCTACAACTTCATATTGGATGAGATTACTAAGAAAAGAGGTAAATCTTTATGCATATACAACCTATTTTATACCCGACAAAAAACTGCTTCTTTAACGGCAACTGTATCTGCAATTCCAAATACAACTAAAGTTGCACCTACCCTTGAAGCTACAATTAAAGAAACACAATCTACGTCGTTATTACTATCTATAAATGCATCTACACCAGCAACTGTATCTACAATTGCAACTAAAACTACAACATCATACTTGGGGAGATAACTACAAACATACATACAATTATATATACATAGACACCATTCTTTCAATCAACTAAAGCTACTACTAAGACGACAACTAAATCTACATATTCAAATGCAAACAAAGTTAAATCTACCATTTAAGCTACAATTAAAGGAATATAATATATAACACAAATAATATCTATAAATACAACTTCATCTATATCTACAACTGCCTCAAAATCTACAACTTCATATTGGATTATATAACTAAGAAAAGAGGTAAATCTTTATGCATATACAACCTATTTTATACCCGACAAAAAACTCCTTCTTTAACGGCTGCTGTATCTGTAATTCCAAATACAACTAAAGTTGCACCTACACCTGAAGCTACAATTAAAGAAACACAATCTACGTCGTTATTACTATCTATAAATGCAACTACACCAGCAACTGTATCTACAATTGCAACTAAAACTACAACATCATACTTGGGGAGATAACTACAAACATAGATACAATTATATATACATAGACACCATTCTTTCAATCAACTAAAGCTACTACTAAGACGACAATGAAATCTACATATTCAACTACAAACAAAGTTAAATCTACCATTTAAGCTACAATTAAAGGAATAGAATCTATAACACAAATAATATCTATCAATACAACTTCATCTATATCTACAACTGCCTCAAAATCTAAAACTTCATATAGGAGGAGATTACTACGAAAAGAGGTAAATCTATATGCATATACGACCTATTTTATACCCGACAAAAAACTGCTTCTTTAAAGGCAACTACATCTCTAATTCCAACTACAACTAATGTTGCACCTACCCCTGAAGCTACAATTAAAGAAACACAATCTAAGTCGTTATTACTATCTATAAATGCATCTACACCAGCAACTGTATCTACAATTGCAATTAAAACTACAACATCATACTTGGGGAGATAACTACAAACATAGATACAATTATATATAAATAGTCACCATTCTTTCAATCAACTAAAGCAACTACTAAAACGACTACTAAATCTACATATTCAACTGCAAACAAAGTTAAATCTACCATTTAAGCTACAAAGAAAGGAATATAATCTATAACACAAATAATATCTATAAATATATTTTCATCTATATCCACAACTGCCTCAAAAACAACAACTTCATATAGGAGGAGATTACTACGAAAAGAGGTAAATCTTTATGCATATACGACCTATTTTACACCCGACAAAAAACTGCTTCTTTAACGGCAACTACATCTGTAATTCCAACTACAACCAAAGTTGCACCTACCCCTGAAGCTACAATTAAAGAAACACAATCTACGTCGTTATTACTATCTATAAATGCATCTACACCAGCAACTGTATCTACAATTGCAACTAAAACTACAACATCATACTTGGGGAGATAACTACAAACATAGATACAATTATATATACATAGACACCATTCTTTCAATCAACTAAAGCTACTACTAAGACGACAACTAAATCTACATATTCAACTGCAAACAAAGTTAAATCTACCATTTAAGCTACAATTAAAGGAATAGAATCTATAACACAAATAATATCTATAAATACAACTTCATCTATATCTACAACTGCCTCAAAATCTACAACTTCATATTGGAGGAGATTACTACGAAAAGAGGTAAATCTTTATGCATATACGACCTATTTTATACCCGACAAAAAACTGCTTCTTTAACGGCAACTACATCTGTAATTCCAACTACAACTAAAGTTGCACCTACCCCTGAAGCTACAATTAAAGAAACACAATCTACGTCGTTATTACTATCTATAAATGCATCTACACCAGCAACTGTATCTACAATTGCAACTAAAACTACAACATCATACTTGGGGAGATAACTACAAACATAGATACAATTATATATACATAGACACCATTCTTTCAATCAACTAAAGCTACTACTAAGACGACAACTAAATCTACATATTCAACTGCAAACAAAGTTAAATCTACCATTTAAGCTACAATTAAAGGAATAGAATCTATAACACAAATAATATCTATAAATACAACTTCATCTATATCTACAACTGCCTCAAAATCTACAACTTCATATTGGAGGAGATTACTACGAAAAGAGGTAAATCTTTATGCATATACGACCTATTTTATACCCGACAAAAAACTGCTTCTTTAACGGCAACTACATCTGTAATTCCAACTACAACTAAAGTTGCACCTACCCCTGAAGCTACAATTAAAGAAACACAATCTACGTCGTTATTACTATCTATAAATGCATCTACACCAGCAACTGTATCTACAATTGCAACTAAAACTACAACATCATACTTGGGGAGATAACTACAAACATAGATACAATTATATATACATAGACACCATTCTTTCAATCAACTAAAGCTACTACTAAGACGACAACTAAATCTACATATTCAACTGCAAACAAAGTTAAATCTACCATTTAAGCTACAATTAAAGGAATAGAATCTATAACACAAATAATATCTATAAATACAACTTCATCTATATCTACAACTGCCTCAAAATCTACAACTTCATATTGGAGGAGATTACAACGAAAAGAGGTAAATCTTTATGCATATACAACCTTTTTTATACCGGACAAAAACTGCTTCTTTAACGGCAACAACATCTGTAATTCCAACTACAACTAAAGTTGCACCTACCCTTGAAGCTACAATTAAAGAAACACAATCTACATCGTTATTACTATCTATAAATGCATCTACACCAGCAACTGTATCTACAATTGCAACTAAAACTACAACATCATACTTGGGGAGATAACTACAAACATACATACAATTATATATACATAGACACCATTCTTTCAATCAACTAAAGCTACTACTAAGACGACAACTAAATCTACATATTCAAATGCAAACAAAGTTAAATCTACCATTTAAGCTACAATTAAAGGAATATAATATATAACACAAATAATATATATAAATACATTTTCATCTAGATCCACAACTGCCTCAAAAACAGCAAATTCATATAGGAGGAGATTACTACGAAAAGAGGTAAATCTTTATGCATATACGACCTATTTTACACCCGACAAAAAACTGCTTCTTTAACGGCAACTACATCTGTAATTCCAACTACAACCAAAGTTGAACCTATTTTACACCCGACAAAAAACTGCTTCTTTAACGGCAACTACATCCGTAATTCCAACTACAACTAAAGTTGCACCTACCCCTGAAGCTACAATTAAAGAAACACAATCTACGTCGTTATTACTATCTATAAATGCATCTACACCAGCAACTGTATCTACAATTGCAACTAAAACTACAACATCATACTTGGGGAGATAACTACATACATAGATACAATTATATATACATAGACACCATTCTTTCAATCAACTAAAGCTACTACTAAGACGACAACTAAATCTACATATTCAACTGCAAACAAAGTTAAATCTACCATTTAAGCTACAATTAAAGGAATAGAATCTATAACACAAATAATATCTATAAATACAACTTCATCTATATCTACAGCTGCCTCAAAATCTACAACTTCATATTGGAGGAGATTACAACGAAAAGAGGTAAATCTTTATGCATATACAACCTTTTTTATACCGGACAAAAACTGCTTCTTTAACGGCAACAACATCTGTAATTCCAACTACAACTAAAGTTGCACCTACCCTTGAAGCTACAATTAAAGAAACACAATCTACGTCGTTATTACTATCTATAAATGCATCTACACCAGCAACTGTATCTACAATTGCAACTAAAACTACAACATCATACTTGGGGAGATAACTACAAACATACATACAATTATATATACATAGACACCATTCTTTCAATCAACTAAACCTACTACTAAGACGACAACTAAATCTACATATTCAACTTCAAACAAAGTTAAATCTATCATTTAAGATACAATTAAAGGAATAGAATCTATAACACAAATAATATCTATAAATAAAACTTAATCTATATCTACAACTGCCTCAAAATCTACAACTTCATATAGGAGGAGATTACTACGAAAAGAGGTAAATCTATATGCATATACGACCTATTTTACACCCGACAAAAAACTGCTTCTTTAACGGCAACTACATCTGTAATTCCAACTACAACTAAAGTTGCACCTACCCCTGAAGCTACAATTAAAGAAACACAATCTACGTCGTTATTACTATCTATAAATGCATCTACACCAGCAACTGTATCTACAATTGCAATTAAAACTACAACATCATACTTGGGGAGATGACTACAAACAAAGATACAATTATATATACATAGACACCATTTTTTCAATCAACTAAACCTACTACTAAGACGACAACTAAATCTACATATTAAACTGCAAACAAAGTTAAATCTACCATTTAACCTACAATTAAAGGAATAAAACCTATAACGCAAATAATATCAATAAATACAACTTCATCTATATCTACAACTGCCTCAAAAACAACAACTTTATATAGGAGGAGATTACTACGAAAAGAGGTAATTCTATATGCATATACGACCTATTTTACACACGACAAAAAACTGCTTCTTTAACGGCAACTACATCTTTAATTCCAACTACAACTAAAGTTGCACCTACAAATGAAGCTACAATTAAAGAAACACAATCTACGTCGTTATTACTATCTATAAATGCATCTACACCAGCAACTGTATCTACAATTGCAACTAAAATTACAACATCATACTTTGGGAGATAACTACAAACAAAGATACAATTATATATACATAGACACCATTCTTTCATTCAACTAAAGCTACTACTACGACGACAACGAAATCTACATATTCAACTGCAAACAAAGTTAAATCTATCATTTAAGCTAAAATTAAAGGAATAGAATCTATAACACAAATAATATCTATAAATACAACTTCATCTATATCTACAACTGCCTCAAAAACAACAACTTCAAATAGGAGGAGATTACTACGAAAAGAGAAAAATCTATATGCATATACGACCTATTTTACACCCGACAAAAAACTGCTTCTTTAACGGAAACTACATATGTAATTCCAACTACAACTAAAGTTGCACCTACCCCTGAAGCTACAATTAAAGAAACACAATCTACCTCGTTATTACTATCTATAAATGCATCTACACCAGCAACTGTATCTACAATTGCAACTAAAACTACAACATCATACTTGGGGAGATAACTACAAACATAGATACAATTATATATACATAGACACCATTCTTTCATTCAACTAAAGCTACTACTAAGACGACAACTAAATCTAAATATTCAACTGCAAACAAAGTTAAATCTACCATTTAAGCTACAATTAAAGGAATAGAATCTATAACACAAATAATATCTATAAATACAACTTCATCTATATCTACAACTGCCTCAAAATCTACAACTTCATATAGGAGGAGATTACTACGAAAAGAGGTAAATCTTTATGCATATACGACCTATTCTATACCCGACAAAAAACTGCTTCTTTAACGGCAACAACATCTGTAATTCCAACTACAACTAAAGTTGCACCTACCCCCGAAGCTACAATTAAAGAAACACAATCTACGTCGTTATTACTATCTATAAATGCATCTACACCAGCAACTGTATCCACAATTGCAACTAAAACTACAACATTCTACTTGGGGAGATAACTACAAAGATAGATACTATTATATATACATAGACACCATTCTTTCAATCAACTAAAGCTACTACTAAGACGACAACTAAATCTACATATTCAACTGCAAACAAAGTTGAATCTACCATTTAAGCCACAATTAAAGGAATAGAATCTATAACACAAATAATATCTATAAATACAACTTCATCTATATAAAAACTGCCTCAAAAACAACAACTTCAAATAGGAGGAGATTACTACGAAAAGAGAAAAATCTATATGCATATACGACCTATTTTACACCCGACAAAAAACTGCTTCTTTAACGGAAACTACATATGTAATTCCAACTACAACTAAAGTTGCACCTACCCCTGAAGCTACAATTAAAGAAACACAATCTACCTCGTTATTACTATCTATAAATGCATCTACACCAGCAACTGTATCTACAATTGCAACTAAAACTACAACATCATACTTGGGGAGATAACTACAAACATAGATACAATTATATATACATAGACACCATTCTTTCAATCAACTAAAGCTACTACTAAGACGACAACTAAATCTACATATTCAACTGCAAACAAAGTTAAATCTACCATTTAAGCTACAATTAAAGGAATAGAATCTATAACACAAATAATATCTATAAATACAACTTCATCTATATCTACAACTGCCTCAAAATCTACAACTTCATATTGGAGGAGATTACTACGAAAAGAGGTAAATCTTTATGCATATACGACCTATTTTATACCCGACAAAAAACTGCTTCTTTAACGGCAACTACATCTGTAATTCCAACTACAACTAAAGTTGCACCTACCCCTGAAGCTACAATTAAAGAAACACAATCTACGTCGTTATTACTATCTATAAATGCATCTACACCAGCAACTGTATCTACAATTGCAACTAAAACTACAACATCATACTTGGGGAGATAACTACAAACATAGATACAATTATATATACATAGACACCATTCTTTCAATCAACTAAAGCTACTACTAAGACAACAAATAAATCTACAAATTCAACTGCAAACAAAGTTAAATCTACCATTTAAGCTACAATTAAATGAATAGAATCTATAACACAAATAATATCTATATCTACAACTGGCTCAAAATCTACAACTTCATATAGGAGGAGATTACTACGAAAAGAGGTAAATCTATATGCTTATACGACCTATTTTACATCCGACATAAAAAACTGCTTCTTTAACGGCAACTACATCTGTAATTCCAACTACAACTAAAGTTGCACTACCCTTGAAGCTACAATTAAGAAACACAATCTACGTCGTTATTAATATTTAACAGCAACTACATCTGTAATTCCAACTACAACTAAAGTTGCACCTACCCCTGAAGCTACAATTAAAGAAACACAATCTACGTCGTTATTACTATCTATAAATGCATCTACACCAGCAACTGTATCTACAATTGCAACTAAAACTACAACATCATACTTGGGGAGATAACTACAAACATAGATACAATTATATATACATAGACACCATTCTTTCAATCAACTAAAGCTACTACTAAGACGACAACTAAATCTACATATTCAACTGCAAACAAAGTTAAATCTACCATTTAAGCTACAATTAAAGGAATAGAATCTATAACACAAATAATATCTATAAATACAACTTCATCTATATCTACAACTGCCTCAAAATCTACAACTTCATATTGGAGGAGATTACTACGAAAAGAGGTAAATCTTTATGCATATACGACCTATTTTATACCCGACAAAAAACTGCTTCTTTAACGGCAACTACATCTGTAATTCCAACTACAACTAAAGTTGCACCTACCCCTGAAGCTACAATTAAAGAAACACAATCTACGTCGTTATTACTATCTATAAATGCATCTACACCAGCAACTGTATCTACAATTGCAACTAAAACTACAACATCATACTTGGGGAGATGACTACAAACAAAGATACAATTATATATACATAGACACCATTCTTTCAATCAACTAAACCTACTACTAAGACGACAACTAAATCTACATATTAAACTGCAAACAAAGTTAAATCTACCATTTAATCTACAATTAAAGGAATATAACCTATAACGCAAATAATATCTATAAATACAACTTCATCTATATCTACAACTGCCTCAAAAACAACAACTTTATATAGGATGAGATTACTACGAAAAGAGGTAATTCTATATGCATATACGACCTATTTTACACACGACAAAAAACTGCTTCTTTAACGGCAACTATATCTGTAATTCCAACTACAACTAAAGTTGCACCTACAAATGAAGCTACAATTAAAGAAACACAATCTACGTCGTTATTACTATCTATAAATGCATCTACACCAGCAACTGTATCTACAATTGCAACTAAAACTACAACATCATACTTGGGGAGATAACTACAAACATAGATACAATTATATATACATAGACACCATTCTTTCAATCAACTAAAGCTACTACTAAGACGACAACTAAATTTACAAATTCAACTGCAAACAAAGTTAAATCTACCATTTAAGCTACAATTAAATGAATAGAATCTATAACACAAATAATATCTATAAATACAACTACATCTATATCTACAACTGCCTCAAAATCTACAACTTCATATTGGTGGAGATTACTACGAAAAGAGGTAAATCTTTATGCATATACGACCTATTTTACACCCGACAAAAACTGCTTCTTTAACGTCAACTACATCTGCATTTGCAACTACAACTAAAGTTGAACCAACCCTGAAGCTACAATTAAAGAAACACAATCTACGTCGTTATTACTATCTATAAATGCATCTACACCAGCAACTGTATCCACAATTGCAACTAAAACTACAACATTCTACTTGGGGAGATAACTACAAAGATAGATACTATTATATATACATAGACGCCATTCTTTCAATCAACTAAATCTACTACTAAGTCGACAACTAAATCTACATATTCAACTGCAAACAAAGTTAAATATAACATTTAAGCTACAATTAAAGGAATAGAATCTATAACACAAATAATATCTATAAATACAACTACATCTATATCTACAACTGCCTCAAAATCTACAACTTCATATTGGTGGAGATTACTACGAAAAGAGGTAAATCTTTATGCATATACGACCTATTTTACACCCGACAAAAACTGCTTCTTTAACGTCAACTACATCTGCATTTGCAACTACAACTAAAGTTGAACCAACCCTGAAGCTACAATTAAAGAAACACAATCTACGTCGTTATTACTATCTATAAATGCATCTACACCAGCAACTGTATCCACAATTGCAACTAAAACTACAACATTCTACTTGGGGAGATAACTACAAAGATAGATACTATTATATATACATAGACACCATTCTTTCAATCAACTAAAGCTACTATTAAGACGACAACTAAATCTACATATTCAACTGCAAACAAAGTTAAATCTACCATTTAAGCTACAATTAAAGGAATAGAATCTATAACACAAATAATATCTATAAATACAACTTCATCTATATCTACAACTGCCTCAAAATCTACAACTTCATATTGGAGGAGATTACTACGAAAAGAGGTAAATCTTTATGCATATACGACCTATTTTACACCCGACAAAAAACTGCTTCTTTAACGGCAACTACATCTGTAATTCCAACTACAACTAAAGTTGCACCTACCCCTGAAGCTACAATTAAAGAAATACAATCTACGTCGTTATTACTATCTATAAATGCATCTACACTAGCAACTGTATCTACAATTGCAACTAAAACTACAACATCATGCTTGGGGAGATAACTAAAAACATAGATACAATTATATATACATAGACACCCTTCTTTCATTCAACTAAAGCTACTACTAAGACGACAAATAAATCTACAAATTCAACTACAAACAAAGTTAAATCTACCATTTAAGCTACAATTAAAGGAATAGAATCTATAACACAAATAATATCTATAAATACAACTTCATCTATATCTACAACTGCCTCAAAAACAACAACTTCATTTAGGAGGAGATTACTACGAAAAGAGAAAAATCTATATGCATATACGACCTATTTTACACCCGACAAAAAACTGCTTCTTTAACGGCAACTACATATGTAATTCCAACTACAACTAAAGTTGAACCTACCCCTGAAGCTACAATGAAAGCAACACAATCTACGTCGTTATTACTATCTATAAATGCATCTACACCAGCAAATGTATCTACAATTGCAACTAAAACTACAACATCATAGTTGGGGAGATAACTACAAATATAGATACAATTATATATACATAGACACCATTATTTTAATCAACTAAAGCTACTACTAAGACGACAACTAAATCTACATATTCAACTGCAAACAAAGTTAAATCTACCATTTAACCTACAATTTAAGGAATAGAATCTATAACACAAATAATATATATAAATACAACTTCATCTATATCTACAACTGCCTCAAAATCTACAACTTCATATTGGAGGAGATTACTACAAAAAGAGGTAAATCTATATGCATATACGCTCTATTTTACACCCGACAAAAAACTGCTTCTTTAACTGCAACTACATCTGTAATTTCAACTACAACTAAATATGCACCTACCCCTGAAGCTACAATTAAAGAAACACAATCTTCGTCGTTATTACTATCTATAAATGCATCTACACCAGCAACTGTATCTACAATTGCAACTAAAACTACAACATCATACTTGGGGAGATAACTACAAATATAGATACAATTATATATACATAGACACCATTCTTTAAATCAACTAAAGCTACTACTAAGATGACAACTAAATCTACATATTCAACTGCAAACTAAGTTAAATCTACCATTTAAGCTACAATTAAAGGAATAGAATCTATAACACAAATAATATCTATGAATACAATTTCATCTATATCTACAACTGCCTCAAAAACAACAACTTCATATAGGAGGAGATTACTACGAAAAGAGGTAAATCTATATGCATATACGACCTTTTTTATACCCGACAAAAAACTGCTTCTTTAACGGCAAATACAAATGTAATTTCAACGACAACTAAAGTTGCACCTACCCCTGAAGCTACAATTAAAGAAACACAATCTACGTCGTTATTACTATCTATTAATGAATCTACACCAGCAACTGTATCTACAATTGCAACTAAAACTACAACATCATACTTTGGGAGATAACTACAAATATAGATACAATTATATATACATAGACACTCTTCTTTCAATCAACTAAAGCTACTACTAAGACGACAACTAAATCTACATACTCAAATGCAAACAAAGTTAAATCTACCATTTAAGCTACAATTAAAGGCATAGAATCTATAAAACAAATAATATCTATCAATACAACTTCATCTATATCTACAACTGCCTCAAAATCTACAACTTCATATTGGAGGTGATTACTACTAAAATAGGTAAATCTATATGCATATACGCTCTATTTTATAACCGACAAAAAACTGCTTCGTTAACGGCAACTACATCTGTAATTCCAACTACAACTAAAGTTGCACCTACCCCTGAAGCTACAATTAAAGAAACACAATCTGCGTCGTTATTAATATCTATAAATGCATCTACACCAGCAACTGTATCTACAATTGCAACTACAACTAAAACTTCATGCTTGGGGAGATAACTACAAACATAGATACAATTATATATACATAGACACCATTCTTTCATTCAACTAAAGCTACTACTAAGACGACAACTAAATCTACGTATTCAACTGCAAACAAAATTAAATCTTCCGTTTAAGCTACAATTAAAGGAATAGAACCTATAACACAAATAATATCTATAAATACAATTTCATCTATATCTACAACTGCCTCAAAATCTACAACTTCATATAGGAAGAGATTACTACGAAAAGAGGTAAATCTATATGCATATACGACCTTTTTTATACCCGACAAAAAATTGCTTCTTTAAAGGCAACTACATCTGTAATTCCAACGACAACTAAAGTTGCACCTACCCCTGAAGCTACAATTAAAGAAACACAATCTATGTCGTTATTACTATCTATTAATGCATCTACACCAGCAACTGTAGCTACAATTGCAACTAAAACTACAACATTCTACTTGGGGAGATAACTACAAAGATAGATACAATTATATATACATAGACACCATTCTTTCAATCAACTAAAGCTACTACTAAGACTACAACTAAATCTACTTACTCAACTGCAAACAAAGTTAAATCTACCATTTAATCTACAATAAAAGGAATAGAATCTATAACACAAATAATATCTATCAATACAACTTCATCTATATCTACAACTGCCTCAAAATCTACAACTTCATATTGGAGGAGATTACTACGAAAAGAGGTAAATCTATATACATATACGCTCTATTTTATAACCGACAAAAAACTGCTTCTTTAACGGCAACTACATCTGTAATTTCAACTACAACTAAAGTTGCACCTACCCCTGAAGCTACTATTAAAGAAACACAATCTACGTCGTTATTAATATCTATAAATGCATCTACACCAGCAACTGTATCTACAATTGCAACTACAACTGCAACATCATGCTTGGGGAGATAACTACAAACATAGATACAATTATATATACATAGACACCATTCTTTCAATCAACTAAAGCTACTACTAAGACGACAACTAAATCTACATATTCAACTGCAAACAAAGTTAAATCTACCATTTAAGCTACAATTAAAGGAATAGAATCTATAACACAAATAATATCTATAAATACAACTTCATCTATATCTACAACTGCCTCAAAATCTACAACTTCATATAGGAGGAGATTACTACGAAAAGAGGTAAATCTATATGCATATACGACCTATTTTACACCCGACAAAAAACTGCTTCTTTAACGGCAACTACATCCGTAATTCCAACTACAACTAAAGTTGCACCTACCCCTGAAGCTACAATTAAAGAAACACAATCTACGTCGTTATTACTATCTATAAATGCATCTACACCAGCAACTGTATCTACAATTGCAACTAAAACTACAACATCATACTTGGGGAGATAACTAAAAACATAGATACAATTATATATACATAGACACCATTCTTTCAATCAACTAAAGCTACTACTAATACAACAACAAAATCTACATATTCAACTGCAAACAAAGTTAAATCTACCATTTAAGCTACAATTAAAGGAATATAATCTATAACACAAATAATTTCTACAAATACAACTTCATCTATATCTACAACTGCCTAAAAATCTACAACTTCATATTGGAGGAGATAACTACGAAAAGAGGTAAATCTATATGCATATACGACCTTTTTTAAACCAGACAAAAACTGCTTCTTTAACGGCAAATACATCTGTAATTTCGAGTACAACTAAAGTTGCACCTACCCCTGAAGCTACAATTAAAGAAACACAATCTACTTCGTTATTACTTTCTATAAATGCATCTACACCAGCAACTGTATCTACAATTGCAACTAAAACTACAACATCATACTTGGGGAGATAACAACAAACATAGATACAATTATATATACAGAGTTACCATTCTTTCAATCAATTAAAGCTACTACTAAGACAACAACTAAATCTACATATTCAACTGCAAACAAAGTTAAATCTACCATTTAAGCTACAATTAAAGGAATATAATCTATAACACAAATAATATCTATAAATACAACTTCATCTATATCTACAACTGCCTGAAAAACAACAACTTCATATAGGAGGAGATTACTACGAAAAGAGGTAAATCTATATGCATATACGACCTATTTTACACCCGACAAAAAACTGCTTCTTTAACGGCAACTACATCTGTAATTCCAACTACAACTAAAGTTGCACCTACCCCTGAAGCTACAATTAAAGAAACACAATCTACGTCGTTATTACTATCTATAAATGCATCTACACCAGCAACTGTATCTACAATTGCAACTAAAACTACAACATCATACTTGGGGAGATAACTAAAAACATAGATACAATTATATATACATAGACACCATTCTTTCAATCAACTAAAGCTACCACTAAGACTATAACTAAATCTACATATTCAACTGCAAACAAAGTGAAATCTACTATTTAAGCTACAATTAAAGGAATAGAATCTATAACACAAATAATATCAATAAATACAACTTGATCTACATCTACAACTGCCTTAAAATCTACAACTTCATATTGGAGGAGATTACTACGAAAAGAGGTAAATCTATATGCATATACGACTTTTTTTATACCCGACAAAAAACTGCTCCTTTAACGGCAACTACGTCTGTAATTCCAACTACAACTAAAATTGCACCTACCCCTGAAGCTACAATTAAAGAAACACAATCTACGTCGTTATTACTATTTATAAATTTATCTACACCAGCAACTGTATCTACAATTGCAAGTAAAACTACAACATCATACTTGGGGAGATAACTACAAACATAGGTACAATTATATATACATAGACACCATTCTTTCAATCAACTAAAGCTACTACTAATACGACAACAAATTCTAAATATTCAACTGCAAAAAAAGTTAAATCTACCATTTAAGCTACATTTAAAGGAATATGATCTATAACACAAATAATATCTATAAAAATAACTTCATCTATATCTACAACTGCCTTAAAATCTACAAATTCATATAAGAGGAGATTACTACGAAAAGAGGTAAATCTATATGCATATACGACCTATTTTACACCCGACATAAAAATGCTTCTTTAACGGCAACTACATCGGCAGTTGCAACTACAACTAAAGTTGCATCTACCCCTGAAGCTACAATTAAATAAACACAATCTACATCGTTATTACTATCTATAAATGCATCTACACCAGCAACTGTATCTACAATTGCAACTAAAACTACAACATCATACTTGGGGAGATAACTACAAACATAGATACATTATATATACATAGACACCATTCTTTCAATCAACTAAAGCTACTACTAATACGACAAAAAAATCTACATATTCAACTGCAAAAAAAGTTAAATCTACCATTTAAGCTACAATTAAAGGAATAGAATCTATAACACAAATAATATCTATAAATAAAACTTCATCTATATCTACAACTGCCTGAAAAACAACAATTTCATATAGGAGGAGTTTACTTCAAAAAGAGGTAAATCTATATGCATATACGACCTATTTTACATGCGACAAAAAATTGCTTCTTTAACGGCAACTACATCTGTAATTCCAAATACAACTAACGTTGCACCTACTCCTGAAGCTACATTTAAAGAAACACAATCTACGTCATTATTACTATCTATAAATGCATCTACACCAGCAACTGTATCTACAATTGCAACTAAAACTACAACATCATACTTGGGGAGATAACTACAAACATATATACAATTATATACATTGACACCATTTTTTCAATCAACTAAAGCTACTACTAAGACGAAAACTAAATCTACATATTCAACTGCAAACAAAGCTAAATCTACCATTTAAGCTACAATTAAAGGAATAGAATCTATAACACAAATAATATCTATAAATACAACTTCATCTATATGTACAACTGCTTCAAAATCTACAACTTCATATTGGAGGAGATTACTACGAAAAGAGGTAAATCTATATGCATATACGACCTATTTTAAACCAGACAAAAAACTGCTTCTTTAACGGTAACTACATCTGTAATTCCAAATGCAACTAAAGTTGCACCTACCCCTGAAGCTACAATCAAAGAAACACAATCTACGTCGTTATTACTATCTATAAATGCATCTACACCAGCAACTGTATCTACAATTGCAACTAAAACTACAACATCATACTTGGGGAGATAACTAAAAACATAGATACAATTATATATACATAGACACCATTCTTTCAATCAACTAAACCTACTACTAATACAACAACAAAATCTACATATTCAACTGCAAACAAAGTTAAATCTACCATTAAAGCTACAATTAAAGGAATAGAATATATAACACAAATAATATCTATAAATACAACTTCATCTATATCTACAACTGACTGAAAAACAACAACTTCATATTGGAGGAGATTACTAGGAAAAGAGGTAAATCTATATGCATATACGACCTATTTTAAACCAGACAAAAACTGCTTCTTTAACGGCAACTACATCTGTAATTTCGATTACAACTAAAGTTGCACCTACCCCTGAAGCTACAATTAAAGAAACACAATCTACGTCGTTATTACTATCTATAAATGCATCTACACCAGCAACTGTATCTACAATTGCACTAAAACTACAACATCATTCTTGGGGAGATAACTACAACATAGATACAATTATATATACATAGACACCATTCTTTCAATCAATTAAAGCTACTACTAAGACTATAACTAAATCTACATATTCAACTGCAAACAAAGTTAAATCTACTATTTAAGCTACAAATAAAGGAATAGAATCTATAACACAAATAATATCAATAAATACAACTTCATCTACATCTACAACTGCCTTAAAATCTACAACTTCATATTGGAGGATATTACTACGAAAAGAGGTAAATCTATATGCCTATACGACCTATTTTATACCCGACAAAAAACTGCTTCTTTAACGGCAACTACGTCTGTAATTCAGACTACAACTAAAATTGCACCTACCCCTGAAGCTACAATTAAAGAAACACAATCTACGTCGTTATTACTATTTATAAATGCATCTACACCAGCAACTGTATCTACAATTGCAACTAAAACTACAACATCATACTTGGGGAGATAACTACAAACATAGATACAATTATATATACATAGACACCATTCTTTCAATCAACTAAAGCTACTACTAATACAACAACAAAATCTACATATTCAACTGTAAACAAAGTTAAATCTACCATTTAAGCAATAATTAAAGGAATAGAATCTATAACACAAATAATATATATAAATACAACTTCATCTATATCTACAACTGCCTCAAAATCTACAACTTCATATTGGATGAGATTACTACGAAAAGAGGTAAATATATATGCATATACGACCTATTTTAAACCAGACAAAAACTGCTTTTTTAACGGCAACTACATCTGTAATTTCGACTACAACTACAGTTGCACCTACCCCTGAAGCTACAATTAAAGAAACACAATCTAAGTCGTTATTACTATCTATAAATGCATCTACACCAGCTACTGTATCTACAATTGCAACTAAAACTACAACATCATACTTGGGGAGATAACAACAAACATAGATACAATTATATATACAGAGTCACCATTCTTTCAATCAATTAAAGATACTACTAAGACTATAACTAAATCTACATATTCAACTGCAAACAAAGTTAAATCTACCATTTAAGCTACAATTAAAGGAATATAATCTATAACACAAATAATATCTATAAATACAACTTCATCTATATCTACAACTGCCTCAAAAACAACATCTTCATATAGGAGGAGATTACTACGAAAAGTGGTAAATCTATATGCATATACGACATATTTTAAACCCGACAAAAAACTGCTTATTTAACGGCAACTACATCTGTAATTCCAAATGCAACTAAAGTTGCACCTACCCCTGAAGCTACAATCATAGAAACACAATCTACGTCTTTATTACTATCTATAAATGATTCTATACCAGCAACTGTATCTACAATTGCAAGTAAAACTACAACATCATACTTGGGGAGATAACTACAAACATAGATACAATTATATATACATAGACACCATTCTTTCAATCAACTAAAGCTACTACTAGGACGACAACTAAATCTTCATATTCAAATGCAAACAAAGTAAAATATACCATTTAAGCTACAATTAAAGGAAAAGAATCTATAACGAAATAATATCTATAAATACAACTTCATCTATATCTACAACTGCCTCAAAATCTACAACTTCATATAGGAGGAGATTACTACGAAAAGAGGTAAATCTATAAGCATATACGACCTATTTTACACCCGACAAAAAACTGCTTATTTAACGGCAACTACATCTGTAATTCCAACTACAACTAAAGTGACAACTACCCCTGAAGCAACAATTAAAGAAACACAATCAACGTCGTTATTGCTATCAATAAATGGATCTACATAAGCAACTGTATCTACAATTGCAACTAAAACTACAACATCATCCATTCTTTCAATCAACTAAAGCTACTACTAAGACGACAACTAAATCTACATATTCAACCTCAAACAAAGTTAAATCTACCATTTAAGCTACAATTAAAGGAATAGAATCTATAACACAAATAATATCTATAAATACAACTTCATCTACATCTAAAACTGCCTCAAAATCTACAACTTCATATAGGAGGAGATTACTACGAAAAGAGGTAAATCTATATGCATATACGACCTATTTTAAAACAGACAAAAACTGCTTCTTTAACGGCAACTACATCTGTAGTTTCGATTACAACTAAAGTTGCACCTACCCCTGAAGCTACAATCATAGAAACACAATCTACGTCGTTATTACTATCTATAAATGCATCTACACCAGCAACTGTATCTACAATTGCAACTAAAATTACAACATCATACTTGGGGAGATAACTACAAACATAGATAAAATTATATATACATAGACACCATTCTTTCAATCAACTAAAGCTACTACTAGGACGACAACTAAATCTACATATTCAAATGCAAACAAAGTAAAATATACCATTTAAGCTACAATTAAAGGAATAAAATCTATAACACAAATAATATATATAAATACAACTTCTTCTATATCTGCAACTGCCTGATAAACAACAACTTCATATAGGAGGAGATTACTACGAAAACAGGTAAATCTATATGCATATACGACCTATTTTACACCCGACAAAAAATGCTTCTTTAACGGCAACTACATCTGTAATTCCAAATACAACTAAAGTTGCTCTACCCCTGAATCTACAATTAAAGAAACACAATCTACGTCGTTATTACTATTTATAAATGCATCTACACCAGCAACTGTATCTACAATTGAAACTAAAATTACAACATCATACTTGGGGAGATAACTACAAACATAGATACAATTATATATACATAGACATCATTCTTTCAATCAACTAAAGCTACTACTAAGACGACAACTAAATCTACATATTCAACTGCAAACAAAGTTAAATCTACCATTTAAGCTACAATTAAAGGAATAGAATCTATAACACAAATAATATCTATAAATACAACTTCATCTATATCTACAACTGCCTCAAAATCTACAACTTCATATAGGAGGAGATTACTACGAAAAGAGGTAAATCTATATGCATATACGACCTATTTTACACCCGACAAAAAACTGCTTCTTTAACGGCAACTACATCCGTAATTCCAACTACAACTAAAGTTGCACCTACCCCTGAAGCTACAATTAAAGAAACACAATCTACGTCGTTATTACTATCTATAAATGCATCTACACCAGCAACTGTATCTACAATTGCAACTAAAATTACAACATCATACTTGGGGAGATAACTACAAACATAGATACAATTATATATACATAGACATCCTTCTTTCAATCAACTAAAGCTACTACTAATACGACTACTAAATCTACATATTCAACTGCAAAAAAAGTTAAATCTACCATTTGAGCTACAATTAAAGGAATATAATCTATAACACAAATATTATCTATAATTAAAACCTAATCTATATCTACAAATGCCTCAAAATCTACAATTTCATATAGGGGGAGATTACTACGAAAAGAGGTAAATCTATATGCATATACGACCTATTTTACACCCGACACAAAAACTGCTTCTTTAACGGCAACTACATCCGTAATTCCAACTACAACTAAAGTTGCACCTACCCCTGAAGCTACATTTAAAGAAACACAATCTACGTCATTATTACTATCTATAAATGCATCTACACCAGCAATTTATCTACAATTGCAACTAAAAATACAACATCATACTTGGGGAGATAACTACATACATAGATACAATTATATATACATAGACACCATTCTTTCAATAAACTAAAGCTACTACTAAGACGACAACTAAATCTACATATTGACTTGCAAACAAAGTTAAATCTACCATTTAAGCTACAATTAAAGGAATAGAATCTATAACACAAAAAATATCTATAAATACAACTTCATCTATATCTACAACTGCCTCAAAATCTACAACTTCATATTGGAGCAGATTACTACGAAAAGAGGTAAATCTTTATGCATAGACAACCTATTTTATACCCGACAAAAAACTGCTTCTTTAACGGCAACTACATATGTAATTCCAAACACAACTAAAGTTGCACCTACCCCTGAAGCTACAATTAAAGAAACACAATCTACGTCGTTATTACTATTTATAAATGCATCTACACCAGCAACTGTATCTACAATTGCAACTAAAACTACAACATCATACTTGGGGAGATAACTACAAACATAGATACAATTATATATACATAGACATCATTCTTTCAATCAACTAAAGCTACTACTAAGACGACTACTAAATCTACATATTCAACTGCAAACAAAGTTAAATCTACCATTTGAGCTACAATTAAAGGAATATAATCTATAACACAAATATTATCTATAATTAAAACTTAATCTATATCTACAACTGCCTCAAAATCTACAACTTCATATAGGAGGAGATTACTACGAAAAGAGGTAAATCTATATGCATATACGACCTATTTTATACCCGACAAAAAACTGCTTCTTTAACGGCAACTACATCCGTAATTCCAACTACAACTAAAGTTGCAACTACCCCTGAAGCTACAATTAAAGAAACACAATCTACGTCGTTATTACTATTTATAAATGCATCTACACCAGCAACTGTATCTACAATTGCAACTAAAATTACAACATCATACTTGGGGAGATAACTACAAACATAGATACAATTATATATACATAGACATCATTCTTTCAATCAACTAAAGCTACTACTAAGACGACTACTAAATCTACATATTCAACTGCAAACAAAGTTAAATCTACCATTTGAGCTACAATTAAAGGAATATAATCTATAACACAAATATTATCTATAATTAAAACTTAATCTATATCTACAACTGCCTCAAAATCTACAACTTCATATAGGAGGAGATTACTACGAAAAGAGGTAAATCTATATGCATATACGACCTATTTTACACCCGACAAAAAACTGCTTCTTTAACGGCAACTACATCCGTAATTCCAACTACAACTAAAGTTGCACCTACCCCTGAAGCTACAATTAAAGAAACACAATCTACGTCGTTATTACTATCTATAAATGCATCTACACCAGCAACTGTATCTACAATTGCAACTAAAACTACAACATCATACTTGGGGAGATAACTACATACATAGATACAATTATATATACATAGACACCATTCTTTCAATCAACTAAAGCTACTACTAAGACGACAACTAAATCTACATATTCAACTGCAAACAAAGTTAAATCTACCATTTAAGCTACAATTAAAGGAATAGAATCTATAACACAGCAACTGTATCTACAATTGCAACTAAAATTACAACATCATACTTGGGGAGATAACTACAAACATAGATACAATTATATATACATAGACATCATTCTTTCAATCAACTAAAGCTACTACTAAGACGACTACTAAATCTACATATTCAACTGCAAACAAAGTTAAATCTACCATTTGAGCTACAATTAAAGGAATATAATCTATAACACAAATATTATCTATAATTAAAACTTAATCTATATCTACAACTGCCTCAAAATCTACAACTTCATATAGGAGGAGATTACTACGAAAAGAGGTAAATCTATATGCATATACGACCTATTTTACACCCGACAAAAAACTGCTTCTTTAACGGCAACTACATCCGTAATTCCAACTACAACTAAAGTTGCACCTACCCCTGAAGCTACATTTAAAGAAACACAATCTACGTCATTATTACTATCTATAAATGTATCTACACCAGCAATTTATCTACAATTGCAACTAAAAATACAACATCATACTTGGGGAGATAACTACATACATAGATACAATTATATATACATAGACACCATTCTTTCAATAAACTAAAGCTACTACTAAGACGACAACTAAATCTACATATTCAACTGCAAACAAAGTTAAATCTACCATTTAAGCTACAATTAAAGGAATAGAATCTATAACACAAATAATATCTATAAATACAACTTCATCTATATCTACAACTGCCTCAAAATCTACAACTTCATATTGGAGCAGATTACTACGAAAAGAGGTAAATCTTTATGCATATACAACCTATTTTACACCCGACAAAAAACTGCTTCTTTAACGGCAACTACATCCGTAATTCCAACTACAACTAAAGTTGCACCTACCCCTGAAGCTACAATTAAAGAAACACAATCTACGTCGTTATTACTATCTATAAATGCATCTACACCAGCAACTGTATCTACAATTGCAACTAAAATTACAACATCATACTTGGGGAGATAACTACAAACATAGATACAATTATATATACATAGACACCATTCTTTCAATCAACTAAAGCTACTACTAAGACGACAACTAAATCTACATATTCAACTGCAAACAAAGTTAAATCTACCATTTAAGCTACAATTAAAGGAATAGAATCTATAACACAAATAATATCTATAAATACAACTTCATCTATATCTACAACTGCCTCAAAATCTACAACTTCATATTGGAGGAGATTACTACGAAAAGAGGTAAATCTTTATGCATATACGACCTATTTTATACCCGACAAAAAACTGCTTCTTTAACGGCAACTACATCTGTAATTCCAACTACAACTAAAGTTGCACCTACCCCTGAAGCTACAATTAAAGAAACACAATCTACGTCGTTATTACTATCTATAAATGCATCTACACCAGCAACTGTATCTACAATTGCAACTAAAACTACAACATCATACTTGGGGAGATAACTACAAACATAGATACAATTATATATACATAGACACCATTCTTTCAATCAACTAAAGCTACTACTAAGACGACAACTAAATCTACATATTCAACTGCAAACAAAGTTAAATCTACCATTTAAGCTACAATTAAAGGAATAGAATCTATAACACAAATAATATCTATAAATACAACTTCATCTATATCTACAACTGCCTCAAAATCTACAACTTCATATTGGAGGAGATTACTACGAAAAGAGGTAAATCTTTATGCATATACGACCTATTTTATACCCGACAAAAAACTGCTTCTTTAACGGCAACTACATCTGTAATTCCAACTACAACTAAAGTTGCACCTACCCCTGAAGCTACAATTAAAGAAACACAATCTACGTCGTTATTACTATCTATAAATGCATCTACACCAGCAACTGTATCTACAATTGCAACTAAAACTACAACATCATACTTGGGGAGATAACTACAAACATAGATACAATTATATATACATAGACACCATTCTTTCAATCAACTAAAGCTACTACTAAGACGACAACTAAATCTACATATTCAACTGCAAACAAAGTTAAATCTACCATTTAAGCTACAATTAAAGGAATAGAATCTATAACACAAATAATATCTATAAATACAACTTCATCTATATCTACAACTGCCTCAAAATCTACAACTTCATATTGGAGGAGATTACTACGAAAAGAGGTAAATCTTTATGCATATACGACCTATTTTATACCCGACAAAAAACTGCTTCTTTAACGGCAACTACATCTGTAATTCCAACTACAACTAAAGTTGCACCTACCCCTGAAGCTACAATTAAAGAAACACAATCTACGTCGTTATTACTATCTATAAATGCATCTACACCAGCAACTGTATCTACAATTGCAACTAAAACTACAACATCATACTTGGGGAGATAACTACAAACATAGATACAATTATATATACATAGACACCATTCTTTCAATCAACTAAAGCTACTACTAAGACGACAACTAAATCTACATATTCAACTGCAAACAAAGTTAAATCTACCATTTAAGCTACAATTAAAGGAATAGAATCTATAACACAAATAATATCTATAAATACAACTTCATCTATATCTACAACTGCCTCAAAATCTACAACTTCATATTGGAGGAGATTACTACGAAAAGAGGTAAATCTTTATGCATATACGACCTATTTTATACCCGACAAAAAACTGCTTCTTTAACGGCAACTACATCTGTAATTCCAACTACAACTAAAGTTGCACCTACCCCTGAAGCTACAATTAAAGAAACACAATCTACGTCGTTATTACTATCTATAAATGCATCTACACCAGCAACTGTATCTACAATTGCAACTAAAACTACAACATCATACTTGGGGAGATAACTACAAACATAGATACAATTATATATACATAGACACCATTCTTTCAATCAACTAAAGCTACTACTAAGACGACAACTAAATCTACATATTCAACTGCAAACAAAGTTAAATCTACCATTTAAGCTACAATTAAAGGAATAGAATCTATAACACAAATAATATCTATAAATACAACTTCATCTATATCTACAACTGCCTCAAAATCTACAACTTCATATTGGAGGAGATTACTACGAAAAGAGGTAAATCTTTATGCATATACGACCTATTTTATACCCGACAAAAAACTGCTTCTTTAACGGCAACTACATCTGTAATTCCAACTACAACTAAAGTTGCACCTACCCCTGAAGCTACAATTAAAGAAACACAATCTACGTCGTTATTACTATCTATAAATGCATCTACACCAGCAACTGTATCTACAATTGCAACTAAAACTACAACATCATACTTGGGGAGATAACTACAAACATAGATACAATTATATATACATAGACACCATTCTTTCAATCAACTAAAGCTACTACTAAGACGACAACTAAATCTACATATTCAACTGCAAACAAAGTTAAATCTACCATTTAAGCTACAATTAAAGGAATAGAATCTATAACACAAATAATATCTATAAATACAACTTCATCTATATCTACAACTGCCTCAAAATCTACAACTTCATATTGGAGGAGATTACTACGAAAAGAGGTAAATCTTTATGCATATACGACCTATTTTATACCCGACAAAAAACTGCTTCTTTAACGGCAACTACATCTGTAATTCCAACTACAACTAAAGTTGCACCTACCCCTGAAGCTACAATTAAAGAAACACAATCTACGTCGTTATTACTATCTATAAATGCATCTACACCAGCAACTGTATCTACAATTGCAACTAAAACTACAACATCATACTTGGGGAGATAACTACAAACATAGATACAATTATATATACATAGACACCATTCTTTCAATCAACTAAAGCTACTACTAAGACGACAACTAAATCTACATATTCAACTGCAAACAAAGTTAAATCTACCATTTAAGCTACAATTAAAGGAATAGAATCTATAACACAAATAATATCTATAAATACAACTTCATCTATATCTACAACTGCCTCAAAATCTACAACTTCATATTGGAGGAGATTACTACGAAAAGAGGTAAATCTTTATGCATATACGACCTATTTTATACCCGACAAAAAACTGCTTCTTTAACGGCAACTACATCTGTAATTCCAACTACAACTAAAGTTGCACCTACCCCTGAAGCTACAATTAAAGAAACACAATCTACGTCGTTATTACTATCTATAAATGCATCTACACCAGCAACTGTATCTACAATTGCAACTAAAACTACAACATCATACTTGGGGAGATAACTACAAACATAGATACAATTATATATACATAGACACCATTCTTTCAATCAACTAAAGCTACTACTAAGACGACAACTAAATCTACATATTCAACTGCAAACAAAGTTAAATCTACCATTTAAGCTACAATTAAAGGAATAGAATCTATAACACAAATAATATCTATAAATACAACTTCATCTATATCTACAACTGCCTCAAAATCTACAACTTCATATTGGAGGAGATTACTACGAAAAGAGGTAAATCTTTATGCATATACGACCTATTTTATACCCGACAAAAAACTGCTTCTTTAACGGCAACTACATCTGTAATTCCAACTACAACTAAAGTTGCACCTACCCCTGAAGCTACAATTAAAGAAACACAATCTACGTCGTTATTACTATCTATAAATGCATCTACACCAGCAACTGTATCTACAATTGCAACTAAAACTACAACATCATACTTGGGGAGATAACTACAAACATAGATACAATTATATATACATAGACACCATTCTTTCAATCAACTAAAGCTACTACTAAGACGACAACTAAATCTACATATTCAACTGCAAACAAAGTTAAATCTACCATTTAAGCTACAATTAAAGGAATAGAATCTATAACACAAATAATATCTATAAATACAACTTCATCTATATCTACAACTGCCTCAAAATCTACAACTTCATATTGGAGGAGATTACTACGAAAAGAGGTAAATCTTTATGCATATACGACCTATTTTATACCCGACAAAAAACTGCTTCTTTAACGGCAACTACATCTGTAATTCCAACTACAACTAAAGTTGCACCTACCCCTGAAGCTACAATTAAAGAAACACAATCTACGTCGTTATTACTATCTATAAATGCATCTACACCAGCAACTGTATCTACAATTGCAACTAAAACTACAACATCATACTTGGGGAGATAACTACAAACATAGATACAATTATATATACATAGACACCATTCTTTCAATCAACTAAAGCTACTACTAAGACGACAACTAAATCTACATATTCAACTGCAAACAAAGTTAAATCTACCATTTAAGCTACAATTAAAGGAATAGAATCTATAACACAAATAATATCTATAAATACAACTTCATCTATATCTACAACTGCCTCAAAATCTACAACTTCATATTGGAGGAGATTACTACGAAAAGAGGTAAATCTTTATGCATATACGACCTATTTTATACCCGACAAAAAACTGCTTCTTTAACGGCAACTACATCTGTAATTCCAACTACAACTAAAGTTGCACCTACCCCTGAAGCTACAATTAAAGAAACACAATCTACGTCGTTATTACTATCTATAAATGCATCTACACCAGCAACTGTATCTACAATTGCAACTAAAACTACAACATCATACTTGGGGAGATAACTACAAACATAGATACAATTATATATACATAGACACCATTCTTTCAATCAACTAAAGCTACTACTAAGACGACAACTAAATCTACATATTCAACTGCAAACAAAGTTAAATCTACCATTTAAGCTACAATTAAAGGAATAGAATCTATAACACAAATAATATCTATAAATACAACTTCATCTATATCTACAACTGCCTCAAAATCTACAACTTCATATTGGAGGAGATTACTACGAAAAGAGGTAAATCTTTATGCATATACGACCTATTTTATACCCGACAAAAAACTGCTTCTTTAACGGCAACTACATCTGTAATTCCAACTACAACTAAAGTTGCACCTACCCCTGAAGCTACAATTAAAGAAACACAATCTACGTCGTTATTACTATCTATAAATGCATCTACACCAGCAACTGTATCTACAATTGCAACTAAAACTACAACATCATACTTGGGGAGATAACTACAAACATAGATACAATTATATATACATAGACACCATTCTTTCAATCAACTAAAGCTACTACTAAGACGACAACTAAATCTACATATTCAACTGCAAACAAAGTTAAATCTACCATTTAAGCTACAATTAAAGGAATAGAATCTATAACACAAATAATATCTATAAATACAACTTCATCTATATCTACAACTGCCTCAAAATCTACAACTTCATATTGGAGGAGATTACTACGAAAAGAGGTAAATCTTTATGCATATACGACCTATTTTATACCCGACAAAAAACTGCTTCTTTAACGGCAACTACATCTGTAATTCCAACTACAACTAAAGTTGCACCTACCCCTGAAGCTACAATTAAAGAAACACAATCTACGTCGTTATTACTATCTATAAATGCATCTACACCAGCAACTGTATCTACAATTGCAACTAAAACTACAACATCATACTTGGGGAGATAACTACAAACATAGATACAATTATATATACATAGACACCATTCTTTCAATCAACTAAAGCTACTACTAAGACGACAACTAAATCTACATATTCAACTGCAAACAAAGTTAAATCTACCATTTAAGCTACAATTAAAGGAATAGAATCTATAACACAAATAATATCTATAAATACAACTTCATCTATATCTACAACTGCCTCAAAATCTACAACTTCATATTGGAGGAGATTACTACGAAAAGAGGTAAATCTATATGCATATACGACCTATTTTACACCCGACAAAAAACTGCTTCTTTAACGGCAACTACATCCGTAATTCCAACTACAACTAAAGTTGCACCTACCCCTGAAGCTACAATTAAAGAAACACAATCTACGTCGTTATTACTATCTATAAATGCATCTACACCAGCAACTGTATCTACAATTGCAACTAAAACTACAACATCATACTTGGGGAGATAACTACATACATAGATACAATTATATATACATAGACACCATTCTTTCAATCAACTAAAGCTACTACTAATACGACAACAAAATCTACATATTCAACTGCAAAAAAAGTTAAATCTACCATTTAAGCTACAATTAAAGGAATATAATCTATAACACAAATATTATCTATAATTAAAACTTAATCTATATCTACAACTGCCTCAAAATCTACAACTTCATATAGGAGGAGATTACTACGAAAAGAGGTAAATCTATATGCATATACGACCTATTTTACACCCGACAAAAAACTGCTTCTTTAACGGCAACTACATCCGTAATTCCAACTACAACTAAAGTTGCACCTACCCCTGAAGCTACAATTAAAGAAACACAATCTACGTCGTTATTACTATCTATAAATGCATCTACACCAGCAACTGTATCTACAATTGCAACTAAAATTACAACATCATACTTGGGGAGATAACTACAAACATAGATACAATTATATATACATAGACATCATTCTTTCAATCAACTAAAGCTACTACTAAGACGACAACTAAATCTACATATTCAACTGCAAACAAAGTTAAATCTACCATTTAAGCTACAATTAAAGGAATAGAATCTATAACACAAATAATATCTATAAATACAACTTCATCTATATCTACAACTGCCTCAAAATCTACAACTTCATATTGGAGGAGATTACTACGAAAAGAGGTAAATCTTTATGCATATACGACCTATTTTATACCCGACAAAAAACTGCTTCTTTAACGGCAACTACATCTGTAATTCCAACTACAACTAAAGTTGCACCTACCCCTGAAGCTACAATTAAAGAAACACAATCTACGTCGTTATTACTATCTATAAATGCATCTACACCAGCAACTGTATCTACAATTGCAACTAAAACTACAACATCATACTTGGGGAGATAACTACAAACATAGATACAATTATATATACATAGACACCATTCTTTCAATCAACTAAAGCTACTACTAAGACGACAACTAAATCTACATATTCAACTGCAAACAAAGTTAAATCTACCATTTAAGCTACAATTAAAGGAATAGAATCTATAACACAAATAATATCTATAAATACAACTTCATCTATATCTACAACTGCCTCAAAATCTACAACTTCATATTGGAGGAGATTACTACGAAAAGAGGTAAATCTTTATGCATATACGACCTATTTTATACCCGACAAAAAACTGCTTCTTTAACGGCAACTACATCTGTAATTCCAACTACAACTAAAGTTGCACCTACCCCTGAAGCTACAATTAAAGAAACACAATCTACGTCGTTATTACTATCTATAAATGCATCTACACCAGCAACTGTATCTACAATTGCAACTAAAACTACAACATCATACTTGGGGAGATAACTACAAACATAGATACAATTATATATACATAGACACCATTCTTTCAATCAACTAAAGCTACTACTAAGACGACAACTAAATCTACATATTCAACTGCAAACAAAGTTAAATCTACCATTTAAGCTACAATTAAAGGAATAGAATCTATAACACAAATAATATCTATAAATACAACTTCATCTATATCTACAACTGCCTCAAAATCTACAACTTCATATTGGAGGAGATTACTACGAAAAGAGGTAAATCTTTATGCATATACGACCTATTTTATACCCGACAAAAAACTGCTTCTTTAACGGCAACTACATCTGTAATTCCAACTACAACTAAAGTTGCACCTACCCCTGAAGCTACAATTAAAGAAACACAATCTACGTCGTTATTACTATCTATAAATGCATCTACACCAGCAACTGTATCTACAATTGCAACTAAAACTACAACATCATACTTGGGGAGATAACTACAAACATAGATACAATTATATATACATAGACACCATTCTTTCAATCAACTAAAGCTACTACTAAGACGACAACTAAATCTACATATTCAACTGCAAACAAAGTTAAATCTACCATTTAAGCTACAATTAAAGGAATAGAATCTATAACACAAATAATATCTATAAATACAACTTCATCTATATCTACAACTGCCTCAAAATCTACAACTTCATATTGGAGGAGATTACTACGAAAAGAGGTAAATCTTTATGCATATACGACCTATTTTATACCCGACAAAAAACTGCTTCTTTAACGGCAACTACATCTGTAATTCCAACTACAACTAAAGTTGCACCTACCCCTGAAGCTACAATTAAAGAAACACAATCTACGTCGTTATTACTATCTATAAATGCATCTACACCAGCAACTGTATCTACAATTGCAACTAAAACTACAACATCATACTTGGGGAGATAACTACAAACATAGATACAATTATATATACATAGACACCATTCTTTCAATCAACTAAAGCTACTACTAAGACGACAACTAAATCTACATATTCAACTGCAAACAAAGTTAAATCTACCATTTAAGCTACAATTAAAGGAATAGAATCTATAACACAAATAATATCTATAAATACAACTTCATCTATATCTACAACTGCCTCAAAATCTACAACTTCATATTGGAGGAGATTACTACGAAAAGAGGTAAATCTTTATGCATATACGACCTATTTTATACCCGACAAAAAACTGCTTCTTTAACGGCAACTACATCTGTAATTCCAACTACAACTAAAGTTGCACCTACCCCTGAAGCTACAATTAAAGAAACACAATCTACGTCGTTATTACTATCTATAAATGCATCTACACCAGCAACTGTATCTACAATTGCAACTAAAACTACAACATCATACTTGGGGAGATAACTACAAACATAGATACAATTATATATACATAGACACCATTCTTTCAATCAACTAAAGCTACTACTAAGACGACAACTAAATCTACATATTCAACTGCAAACAAAGTTAAATCTACCATTTAAGCTACAATTAAAGGAATAGAATCTATAACACAAATAATATCTATAAATACAACTTCATCTATATCTACAACTGCCTCAAAATCTACAACTTCATATTGGAGGAGATTACTACGAAAAGAGGTAAATCTATATGCATATACGACCTATTTTACACCCGACAAAAAACTGCTTCTTTAACGGCAACTACATCCGTAATTCCAACTACAACTAAAGTTGCACCTACCCCTGAAGCTACAATTAAAGAAACACAATCTACGTCGTTATTACTATCTATAAATGCATCTACACCAGCAACTGTATCTACAATTGCAACTAAAACTACAACATCATACTTGGGGAGATAACTACATACATAGATACAATTATATATACATAGACACCATTCTTTCAATCAACTAAAGCTACTACTAAGACGACAACTAAATCTACATATTCAACTGCAAACAAAGTTAAATCTACCATTTAAGTTACAATTAAAGGAATAGAATCTATAACACAAATAATATCTATAAATACAACTTCATCTATATCTACAACTGCCTCAAAATCTACAACTTCATATAAGAGGAGATTACTACGAAAAGAGGTAAATCTATATGCATATACGACCTATTTTATACCCGACAAAAAACTTCTTCTTTAAAGGCAACTACATCTGTAATTCAAACTACAACTAAAGTTGCACCTACCCCTGAAGCTACAATTAAAGAAACACAATCTACGTCGTTATTACTATCTATAAATGCATCTACACCTGCAACTGTATCTACAATTGCAACTAAAACTACAACATCATACTTGATTGCAGTCTCTCCCCTTATTACCCCCAACATCATACTTGGGGAGATAACTACAAACATAGATACAATTATATATACACAGACACCATTCTTTCAATCAACTAAAGCTACTACTAAGACGACTACTAAATCTACATATTCAACTGCAAACAAAGTTAAATCTACCATTTAAGCTACAATTAAAGGAATAGAATCTATAACACAAATAATATCTATAAATACAACTTCATCTATATCTACAACTGCCTCAAAATCTACAACTTCATATTGGAGCAGATTACTACGAAAAGAGGTAAATCTTTATGCATATACAACCTATTTTATACCCGACAAAAAACTGCTTCTTTAACGGCAACTACATCTGTAATTCCAACTACAACTAAAGTTGCACCTACCCCTGAAGCTACAATTAAAGAAACACAATCTACGTCGTTATTACTATCTATAAATGCATCTACACCAGCAACTGTATCTACAATTGCAACTAAAATTACAACATCATACTTGGGGAGATAACTACAAACATAGATACAATTATATATACATAGACATCATTCTTTCAATCAACTAAAGCTACTACTAAGACGACAACTAAATCTACATATTCAACTGCAAACAAAGTTAAATCTACCATTTAAGCTACAATTAAAGGAATAGAATCTATAACACAAATAATATCTATAAATACAACTTCATCTATATCTACAACTGCCTCAAAATCTACAACTTCATATTGGAGGAGATTACTACGAAAAGAGGTAAATCTTTATGCATATACGACCTATTTTATACCCGACAAAAAACTGCTTCTTTAACGGCAACTACATCTGTAATTCCAACTACAACTAAAGTTGCACCTACCCCTGAAGCTACAATTAAAGAAACACAATCTACGTCGTTATTACTATCTATAAATGCATCTACACCAGCAACTGTATCTACAATTGCAACTAAAACTACAACATCATACTTGGGGAGATAACTACAAACATAGATACAATTATATATACATAGACACCATTCTTTCAATCAACTAAAGCTACTACTAAGACGACAACTAAATCTACATATTCAACTGCAAACAAAGTTAAATCTACCATTTAAGCTACAATTAAAGGAATAGAATCTATAACACAAATAATATCTATAAATACAACTTCATCTATATCTACAACTGCCTCAAAATCTACAACTTCATATTGGAGGAGATTACTACGAAAAGAGGTAAATCTTTATGCATATACGACCTATTTTATACCCGACAAAAAACTGCTTCTTTAACGGCAACTACATCTGTAATTCCAACTACAACTAAAGTTGCACCTACCCCTGAAGCTACAATTAAAGAAACACAATCTACGTCGTTATTACTATCTATAAATGCATCTACACCAGCAACTGTATCTACAATTGCAACTAAAACTACAACATCATACTTGGGGAGATAACTACAAACATAGATACAATTATATATACATAGACACCATTCTTTCAATCAACTAAAGCTACTACTAAGACGACAACTAAATCTACATATTCAACTGCAAACAAAGTTAAATCTACCATTTAAGCTACAATTAAAGGAATAGAATCTATAACACAAATAATATCTATAAATACAACTTCATCTATATCTACAACTGCCTCAAAATCTACAACTTCATATTGGAGGAGATTACTACGAAAAGAGGTAAATCTTTATGCATATACGACCTATTTTATACCCGACAAAAAACTGCTTCTTTAACGGCAACTACATCTGTAATTCCAACTACAACTAAAGTTGCACCTACCCCTGAAGCTACAATTAAAGAAACACAATCTACGTCGTTATTACTATCTATAAATGCATCTACACCAGCAACTGTATCTACAATTGCAACTAAAATTACAACATCATACTTGGGGAGATAACTACAAACATAGATACAATTATATATACATAGACATCATTCTTTCAATCAACTAAAGCTACTACTAAGACGACAACTAAATCTACATATTCAACTGCAAACAAAGTTAAGTCTACCATTTAAGCTACAATTAAAGGAATAGAATCTATAACACAAATAATATCTATAAGTACAACTTCATCTATATCTACAACTGCCTCAAAATCTACAACTTCATATTGGAGGAGATTACTACGAAAAGAGTTAAATCTTTATGCATATACAACCTATTTTATACCCGACAAAAAACTGCTTCTTTAACGGCAACAACATCTGTAATTCCAACTACAACTAAAGTTGCCCCTACCCCTGAAGCTACAATTAAAGAAACACAATCTACGTCGTTATTACTATCTATAAATGCATCTACACCAGCAACTGTATCTACAATTGCAACTAAAACTACAACATCATACTTGGGGAGATAACTACATACATAGATACAATTATATATACATAGACACCATTCTTTCAATCAACTAAAGTTAATATTAAGACGACAACTAAATCTACATATTCAACTGCAAACAAAGTTAAATCTACCATTTAAGCTACAATTAAAGGAATAGAATCTATAACACAAATAATATCTATAAATACAACTTCATCTATATCTACAACTGCCTCAAAATCTACAACTTCATATTGGAGGAGATTACTACGAAAAGAGGTAAATCTTTATGCATATACGACCTATTTTATACCCGACAAAAAACTGCTTCTTTAACGGCAACTACATCTGTAATTCCAACTACAACTAAAGTTGCACCTACCCCTGAAGCTACAATTAAAGAAACACAATCTACGTCGTTATTACTATCTATAAATGCATCTACACCAGCAACTGTATCTACAATTGCAACTAAAACTACAACATCATACTTGGGGAGATAACTACAAACATAGATACAATTATATATACATAGACACCATTCTTTCAATCAACTAAAGCTACTACTAAGACGACAACTAAATCTACATATTCAACTGCAAACAAAGTTAAATCTACCATTTAAGCTACAATTAAAGGAATAGAATCTATAACACAAATAATATCTATAAATACAACTTCATCTATATCTACAACTGCCTCAAAATCTACAACTTCATATTGGAGCAGATTACTACGAAAAGAGGTAAATCTTTATGCATATACAACCTATTTTATACCCGACAAAAAACTGCTTCTTTAACGGCAACTACAACTGTAATTCCAACTACAACTAAAGTTGCACCTACCCCTGAAGTTACAATTAAAGAAACACAATCTACGTCGTTATCACTATCTATACATGCATCTACACCAGCAACTGTATCTACAATTGCAACTAAAATTACAACATCATACTTGGGGAGATAACTACAAACATAGATACAATTATATATACATAGACATCATTCTTTCAATCAACTAAAGCTACTACTAAGACGACTACTAAATCTACATATTCAACTGCAAACAAAGTTAAATCTACCATTTGAGCTACAATTAAAGGAATATAATCTATAACACAAATATTATCTATAGATAAAACTTAATCTATATGTACAACTGCCTCAAAATCTACAACTTCATATAGGAGGAGATTACTACGAAAAGATGTAAATCTATATGCATATACGACCTATTTTACACCCGACAAAAAACTGCTTCTTTAACGGCAACTACATCCGTAATTCCAACTACAACTAAAGTTGCACCTACCCCTGAAGCAACAATTAAAGAAACACAATCTGCATCGTTATTACTATCTATAAATGCATCTACACCAGCAACTGTATCTACAATTGCAACTAAAACTACAACATCATACTTGGGGAGATAACTACATACATAGATACAATTATATATACATAGACACCATTCTTTCAATCAACTAAAGTTACTACTAAGACGACAACTAAATCTACATATTCAACTGCAAACAAAGTTAAATCTACCATTTAAGCTACAATTAAAGGAATAGAATCTATAACACAAATAATATCTATAAATACAACTTCATCTATATCTACAACTGCCTCAAAATCTACAACTTCATATTGGAGCAGATTACTACGAAAAGAGGTAAATCTTTATGCATATACAACCTATTTTACACCCGACAAAAAACTGCTTCTTTAACGGCAACTACATCCGTAATTCCAACTACAACTAAAGTTGCACCTACCCCTGAAGCTACAATTAAAGAAACACAATCTACGTCGTTATTACTATCTATAAATGCATCTACACCAGCAACTGTATCTACAATTGCAACTAAAATTACAACATCATACTTGGGGAGATAACTACAAACATAGATACAATTATATATACATAGACACCATTCTTTCAATCAACTAAAGCTACTACTAAGACGACAACTAAATCTACATATTCAACTGCAAACAAAGTTAAATCTACCATTTAAGCTACAATTAAAGGAATAGAATCTATAACACAAATAATATCTATAAATACAACTTCATCTATATCTACAACTGCCTCAAAATCTACAACTTCATATTGGAGGAGATTACTACGAAAAGAGGTAAATCTTTATGCATATACGACCTATTTTATACCCGACAAAAAACTGCTTCTTTAACGGCAACTACATCTGTAATTCCAACTACAACTAAAGTTGCACCTACCCCTGAAGCTACAATTAAAGAAACACAATCTACGTCGTTATTACTATCTATAAATGCATCTACACCAGCAACTGTATCTACAATTGCAACTAAAATTACAACATCATACTTGGGGAGATAACTACAAACATAGATACAATTATATATACATAGACATCATTCTTTCAATCAACTAAAGCTACTACTAAGACGACAACTAAATCTACATATTCAACTGCAAACAAAGTTAAGTCTACCATTTAAGCTACAATTAAAGGAATAGAATCTATAACACAAATAATATCTATAAGTACAACTTCATCTATATCTACAACTGCCTCAAAATCTACAACTTCATATTGGAGCAGATTACTACGAAAAGAGGTAAATCTTTATGCATATACAACCTATTTTATACCCGACATAAAACTGCTTCTTTAACGGCAACTACATGTGTAATTCCAACTACAACTAAAGTTGCACGTACCCCTGAAGCTACAATTAAAGAAACACAATCTGCATCGTTATTACTATCTATAAATGCATCTACACCAGCAACTGTATCTACAATTGCAACTAAAACTACAACATCATACTTGGGGAGATAACTACATACATAGATACAATTATATTTACATAGACACCATTCTTTCAATCAACTAAAGCTACTACTAAGACGACAACTAAATCTACATATTCAACTGCAAACAAAGTTAAATCTACCATTTAAGCTACAATTAAAGGAATAGAATCTATAACACAAATAATATCTATAAATACAACTTCATCTATATCTACAACTGCCTCAAAATCTACAACTTCATATTGGAGGAGATTACTACGAAAAGAGGTAAATCTTTATGCATATACGACCTATTTTATACCCGACAAAAAACTGCTTCTTTAACGGCAACTACATCTGTAATTCCAACTACAACTAAAGTTGCACCTACCCCTGAAGCTACAATTAAAGAAACACAATCTACGTCGTTATTACTATCTATAAATGCATCTACACCAGCAACTGTATCTACAATTGCAACTAAAACTACAACATCATACTTGGGGAGATAACTACAAACATAGATACAATTATATATACATAGACACCATTCTTTCAATCAACTAAAGCTACTACTAAGACGACAACTAAATCTACATATTCAACTGCAAACAAAGTTAAATCTACCATTTAAGCTACAATTAAAGGAATAGAATCTATAACACAAATAATATCTATAAATACAACTTCATCTATATCTACAACTGCCTCAAAATCTACAACTTCATATAGGAGGAGATTACTACGAAAAGAGGTAAATCTATATGCATATACGACCTATTTTACACCCGACAAAAAACTGCTTCTTTAACGGCAACTACATCCGTAATTCCAACTACAACTAAAGTTGCACCTACCCCTGAAGCTACGATTAAAGAAACACAATCTACGTCGTTATTGCTATCTATAAATGCATCTACATCAGCAACTGTATCTACAATTGCAACTAAAACTACAACATCATACTTGGGGAGATAACTACAAACATAGATACAATTATATATAGATAGTCACCATTCTTTCAATCAACTAAAGCAACTACTAAAACGACTACTAAATCTACATATTCAACTGCAAACAAAGTTAAATCTACCATTTAAGCTACAAGGAAAGGCATATAATCTATAACACAAATAATATCTATAAATACATTTTCATCTATATCTACAACTGCCTCAAAAACAACAACTTCATATAGGAGGAGATTACTACGAAAAGAGGTAAATCTATATGCATATACGACCTATTTAACACCCGACAAAAAACTGCTTCTTTAACGGCAACTACATCCGTAATTCCAACTACAACTAAAGTTGCACCTACCCCTGAAGCTACAATTAAAGAAACACAATCTACGTCGTTATTACTATCTATAAATGCATCTACACCAGCAACTGTATCTACAATTGCAACTAAAACTACAACATCATACTTGGGGAGATAACTACAAACATAGATACAATTATATATACATAGACACCATTATTTCAATCAACTAAAGCTACTACTTAGACGACAACTAAATTTACATATTCAACTGCAAACAAAGTTAAATCTACCATTTAAGCTACAATTAAAGGAATAGAATCTATAACACAAATAATATCTATAAATACAACTTCATCTATATCTACAACTGCCTCAAAATCTACAACTTCATATTGGAGGAGATTACTACGAAAAGAGGTAAATCTTTATGCATATACGACCTATTTTATACCCGACAAAAAACTGCTTCTTTAACGGCAACTACATCTGTAATTCCAACTACAACTAAAGTTGCACCTACCCCTGAAGCTACAATTAAAGAAACACAATCTACGTCGTTATTACTATCTATAAATGCATCTACACCAGCAACTGTATCTACAATTGCAACTAAAACTACAACATCATACTTGGGGAGATAACTACAAACATAGATACAATTATATATACATAGACACCATTCTTTCAATCAACTAAAGCTACTACTAAGACGACAACTAAATCTACATATTCAACTGCAAACAAAGTTAAATCTACCATTTAAGCTACAATTAAAGGAATAGAATCTATAACACAAATAATATCTATAAGTACAACTTCATCTATATCTACAACTGCCTCAAAATCTACAACTTCATATTGGAGGAGATTACTACGAAAAGAGTTAAATCTTTATGCATATACAACCTATTTTATACCCGACAAAAAACTGCTTCTTTAACGGCAACAACATCTGTAATTCCAACTACAACTAAAGTTGCACCTACCCCTGAAGCTACAATTAAAGAAACACAATCTACGTCGTTATTACTATATATAAATGCATCTACACCAGCAACTGTATCTACAATTGCAACTAAAACTACAACATCATACTTGGGGAGATAACTACATACATAGATACAATTATATATACATAGACACCATTCTTTCAATCAACTAAAGCTACTACTAAGACGACAACTAAATCTACATATTCAACTGCAAACAAAGTTAAATCTACCATTTAAGCTACAATTAAAGGAATAGAATCTATAACACAAATAATATCTGTAAATACAACTTCATCTATATCTACAACTGCCTCAAAATCTACAACTTCATATTGGAGCAGATTACTACGAAAAGAGGTAAATCTTTATGCATATACAACCTATTTTATACCCGACAAAAAACTGCTTCTTTAACGGCAACTACATCTGTAATTCAAACTACAACTAAAGTTGCACCTACCCGTGAAGCTACAATTAAAGAAACACAATCTACGTCGTTATTACTATCTATAAATGCATCTACACCAGCAACTGTATCTACAATTGCAACTAAAACAACAACATCATACTTGGGGAGATAACTACAAACATAGATACAATTATATATAGATAGTCACCATTCTTTCAATCAACTAAAGCAACTACTAAAACGACTACTAAATCTACATATTCAACTGCAAACAAAGTTAAATCTACCATTTGAGCTACAATTAAAGGAATATAATCTATAACACAAATAATATCTATAAATACATTTTCATCTATATCTACAACTGCCTCAAAAACAACAACTTCATATAGGAGGAGATTATTACGAAAAGAGGTAAATCTTTATGCATATACGACCTATTTTACACACGACAAAAAACTGCTTCTTTAACGGCAACTACATCTGTAATTCCAACTCAAACCAAAGTTGCACCTATCACTGAAGCTACAATTAAAGAAACACAATCTACGTCGTTATTACTATCTATAAATGCATCTACACCAGCAACTGTATCTACAATTGCAACTAAAACTACAACATCATACTTGGGGTGATAACTACAAACAAACATACAATTATATATACATAGACACCATTTTTTCAATCAACTAAAGCTACTACTAAGACAACAACTAAATCTACATATTCAACTGCAAATAAAGTTAAATCTATCATTTAAGATACAATTAAAGGAATATAATCTATAACACAAATAATATCTATAAATAAAACTTAATCTATATCTACAACTGCCTCAAAATCTACAACTTCATATAGGAGGAGATTACTACGAAAAGAGGTAAATCTATATGCATATACGACCTATTTTACACCCGACAAAAAACTGCTTCTTTAACGGCAACTACATCCGTAATTCCAACTACAACTAAAGTTGCACCTACCCCTGAAGCTACAATTAAAGAAACACAATCTACGTCGTTATTACTATCTATAAATGCATCTACACCAGCAACTGTATCTACAATTGCAACTAAAACTACAACATCATACTTGGGGAGATAACTACAAACATAGATACAATTATATATACATAGACACCATTCTTTCAATCAACTAAAGCTACTACTAAGACGACAACTAAATCTACATATTCAACTGCAAACAAAGTTAAATCTACCATTTAAGCTACAATTAAAGGAATAGAATCTATAACACAAATAATATCTATAAATACAACTTCATCTATATCTACAACTGCCTCAAAATCTACAACTTCATATTGGAGGAGATTACTACGAAAAGAGGTAAATCTTTATGCATATACGACCTATTTTATACCCGACAAAAAACTGCTTCTTTAACGGCAACTACATCTGTAATTCCAACTACAACTAAAGTTGCACCTACCCCTGAAGCTACAATTAAAGAAACACAATCTACGTCGTTATTACTATCTATAAATGCATCTACACCAGCAACTGTATCTACAATTGCAACTAAAACTACAACATCATACTTGGGGAGATAACTACAAACATAGATACAATTATATATACATAGACACCATTCTTTCAATCAACTGAAGCTACTACTAAGACGACAACTAAATCTACATATTCAACTGCAAACAAAGTAAAATCTACCATTTAAGCTACAATTAAAGGAATAGAATCTATAACACAAATAATATCTATAAATACAACTTCATCTATATCTACAACTGCCTCAAAATCTACAACTTCATATTGGAGGAGATTACTACGAAAAGAGGTAAATCTTTATGCATATACAACCTATTTTATACCCGACAAAAAACTGCTTCTTTAACGGCAACTACATTTGTAATTCAAACTACAACTAAAGTTGCACCTACCCCTGAAGCTACAATTAAAGAAACACAATCTACGTCGATATTGCTATCTATAAATGCATCTACATCAGCAACTGTATCTACAATTGCAACTAAAACTACAACATCATACTTGGGGAGATAACTACAAACATAGATACAATTATATATAGATAGTCACCATTCTTTCAATCAACTAAAGCAACTACTAAAACGACTTCTAAATCTACATATTCAACTGCAAACAAAGTTAAATCTACCATTTAAGCTACAAGGAAAGGAATATGATCTATAACACAAATAATATCTATAAATACATTTTCATCTATGTCCACAACTGTCTCGAAAACAACAACTTCATATAGGAGGAGATTACTACGAAAAGAGGTAAATCTTTATGCATATACGACCTATTTTACACCCGACAAAAAACTGCTTCTTTAACGGCAACTACATCTGTACTTCCAACTACAACCAAACTTGCACCTATCACTGAAGCTACAATTAAAGAAACACAATCTACGTCGTTATTACTATCTATAAATGCATCTACACCAGCAACTGTATCTACAATTGCAACTAAAACTACAACATCATACTTGGGGAGATAACTACAAACATAGATACAATTATATATAGATAGTCACCATTCTTTCAATCAACTAAAGCAACTACTAAAACGAC
>CAXITT010001514.1:8987-20782 GCA_964033795.1 Lymnaea stagnalis
CTCGTCGCTGTCTATGGGGGAGAGGGACGAGTTTCTGTTTAATACTGGAACAGTGGACCAGCCCATTATTTATCTTGTACATCATGGAGAGCCCGGATTGTCGTCGTCGTTTCTCCAATGGTGACCAGCCTAGTGTTTCTAGCATGCTGCCAACACTAGAGGTATTCCTGTAGCGGTTTAGGACAAAGCGTGCTGCTCGTCGCTGGACCGCCTCCAGCCTGTCAATGCTCTTCTGGGTAAATGGGTCCCAGACTGAAGATGCATAATCTAAAATCGGACGGATAAAGGCTTATATGCTCTTTCTTTCACACAGGAGTTGCCAATCTTTAGATTTCGCCTTAAGAACCCTAGGGTCTTGTTTGCTTGGTTACATACATTGTTAATATGTTCGTCCCAGCGGACTTCTCTTTGAATGGTAACACCAAGGTACTTTACAGAGGAAACTTGCTCAAGTATATGGCCGTGCAGTTCGTATTGGTAGTGTAGAGGAGTACAAATTCTAGAGACTGATAGTGTCTGGCACTTGGCAGGGTGAAGTTCCATGTCCCAGCTCATGTCCCAGCTCATCTCCCACTCAGCTAACAGATTGAGATCCTGTTGTAGCTGGTCATGGTCAGATCTGTTGGCGATTGTCCTATACACTGCTGTGTCATCTGCGAACAGTCTTGCCTGTGATGTCAGTTCCTCGGGTAGGTCATTAATGTATGCTAGGAACAAACAGGGGCCCAGGACTGATCCCTGGGGTACCACTGACTTCACCTCGACAAAGGAGTAGCTTGTACCGCCCACCACTACTGCTTGGCGTCGGTGGCTGAGGAAGCTAGAGATCCATATTTTAGTGGTGCCTTGAATCCCATTTCTCTGGAGTTTGTGTAGAAGCAAACTATGATTCACACGGTCAAATGCTTTTGCGAAGTCCATTACTAGCACGTCAGTCTGCTTGTGTTCTCCAGATTGGTCATCAGGTCTTCTACAAATTCGAGAAGCTGTGTCTCACATGATCTAATGACTCGGAAGCCATGTTGATAGTCATTGAGAATATTTTGGTTTTCAAGATGCTTCATGACTGTGCTTACGATTATGTGCTCCAACAGTTTGCAGACCACGCTGGTGAGGGATATCGGACGATAGTTGGCAGGGTCGGAATACTCCCCTTTCTTGTAAATTGGAGTGACATGCGCTGTTCTCCAGTCTGCTGGAACATTTCCTGTGCATAGTGACGATTGGAAGAGGATTGTCAGTGCAGGAGCGATTTTTTGGCTAATTCTTTGAGCACTCGAGGTTTGATGTTGTCAGGACCACATACTTTGTAAGGGTTAATGGTATTGAGGAGGGCAAATACACCTTGTTCTGATATCTGGATATCTCCCATGACAAGGTAGGCTCTGTTCATCATTTTGGTCTTCAGAAGGACTTCAGTCCCAGAGTATTCTCTACCGTCACCAAAGACCGACTGGAACTGCTGCTTGAGTATCCCCGCCTGTGCCTTTGGGTCAGATGTCGATTGGCCATCCCACCTCAAGGGGGAAACTCCAACGTTTGAGGACTTTTGATGCTTCACATAGCTCCAGAAGTGCTTGTTCTTGACATCTTTGGTCGTGGTGTCTTCCTCTGAGAAGATGCCGTTCATGTAGTTCCAATACGATCTACGCAATAAGCGTTGAATGGTTCGGCGGAGTCTCAGTACCTCCTCTCTCAGTTCAATCGAGCCATTTTTCTTCATGCGTTTGTATTGGCGGTCTCTCCTGTGGATGAGCCAACGGATTTCAGCCGTGACCCATGGCTGATTTATCCTAGGTTTGGTGATTTGGTGTGGTATGAATTTCTTCACTGCATCAGTGATTGTAGTCTTGAACTTCACCCACAGCTCTTCTGTTGTCGCTGTACCTTGAATCCCTTGCAAGTTTGATCTTAGCTCTGTGGATGCAATCCTTAGGCCATCCCAGTCTGATTTTATTTCGTCTGATTTCAAACCCCACCTTTCATTTAATTCGTCATATTTTAAACCCCACCTTTCATTTACTTCATCTGATTTCAAACCTTCACCTTTCATTTACTTCATCTGATTTCAAACCTTCACCTTTCATTTACTTCATCTGATTTCAAACCTTCACCTTTCATTTACTTCATCTGATTTCAAACCTTCACCTTTCATTTACTTCATCTGATTTCAAACCTTCACCTTTCATTTACTTCATCTGATTTCAAACCGCCACCTTTCATTTACTTCATCTGATTTCAAACCCCCACCTTTCATTTACTTCATCTGATTTCAAACCGCCACCTTTCATTTACTTCATCTGATTTCAAACCTTTACCTTTCATTTACTTCATCTGATTTCAAACCGCCACCTTTCATTTACTTCATCTGATTTCAAACCCCACCTTTCATTTACTTCATCTGATTTCAAACCCCCACCTTTCATTTACTTCATCTGATTTCAAACCTTCACCTTTCATTTACTTCATTGGATTTTAAACCGCCACCTTTCATTTACTTCATCTGATTTCAAACCTTCACCTTTCATTTACTTCATTGGATTTTAAACCGCCACCTTTCATTTACTTCATTTGATTTCAAACCTTCACCTTTCATTTACTTCATCTGATTTCAAACCCCCACCTTTCATTTACTTCATCTGATTTCAAACCCCACCTTTCATTTACTTCATCTGATTTCAAACCCCCACCTTTCATTTACTTCATCTGATTTCAAACCTTCACCTTTCATTTACTTCATTGGATTTTAAACCGCCACCTTTCATTTACTTCATCTGATTTCAAACCTTCACCTTTCATTTACTTCATTGGATTTTAAACCGCCACCTTTCATTTACTTCATTTGATTTCAAACCTTCACCTTTCATTTACTTCATCTGATTTCAAACCCCCACCTTTCATTTACTTCATCTGATTTCAAACCCCACCTTTCATTTACTTCATCTGATTTCAAACCCCCACCTTTCATTTACTTCATCTGATTTCAAACCTTCACCTTTCATTTACTTCATTGGATTTTAAACCGCCACCTTTCATTTACTTCATCTGATTTCAAACCGCCACCTTTCATTTACTTCATCTGATTTCAAACCCCACCTTTCATTTACTTCATCTGATTTCAAACCCCCACCTGTCATTTACTTCATCTGATTTCAAACCTTCACCTTTCATTTACTTCATCTGATTTCAAACCCCCACCTGTCATTTACTTCATCTGATTTCAAACCGCCACCTTTCATTTACTTCATCTGATTTCAAACCCCCACCTTTCATTTACTTTATCTGATTTCAAACCTTCACCTTTCATTTACTTCATCTGATTTCAAACCTTTACCTTTCATTTACTTCATCTGATTTCAAACCCCCACCTTTCATTGGCGGGGTTACGGTGTCAACAAGTGGAGACAAAATGACCAATCTGCCATCCTGGATCTTTTTATTATTCTATGTTAAACGTTTGTGACATAATAGATCTTTTAATCATGTTTGCATCACTTCAATTATCTTCGAGATCGTAAAGAAGTATGGGTCTGGGAGGGGGGTTAGAGATTGTGTAAAAGAGTTTTTTAAGCACAAGACTTTGGAAATCTGCTAAAAAAATCCTCCACCGACTCACCCTTCTCCTGTACAACGATACATCAGAGCATGCGCTGCATTACGGACAGACGATGAATTGTTCCTGGACCACCCCCCCCCCCCGCCCCCCCGCCCATTTCCCCCTGCCCCCCAGCCCCCCGGCCATTTTCACCCTGCCCTCCCTTTACAATTTTGTTTTTCCGCCTGACCCCAACCTCTCATCTTCGGTCCCTTCGTTGTGCCTCTATATCAGGGGCCGGGGGGACGTCCGTCCCGCGGGCCATATGCGGCCCCGCGAGATCATTCGGTCTTGCCGGCCCAACGGAATTCAAAATCCAATAAATATAGGAGTTTTTCGTGTTTTTTTTTTTTCATTCCAACATAATTCTATATTAAGTCAGTAATAATAGTAACATAAATTTCAAGTGAATATAATTATAACATAAATTTTGAAGGACAAGCAAGAATCCACAAGACCAATAATCAAATTTTCGCGCTGTGAGGCTTTCAGACATTTTAAAAATCATATTAAGTAAAGGACACAAAAGATTTCTTCTTTGCACATGGTACCCAATAAACGTTTGTATTGTGCGGCAAATCACGAATAATTTGTGTTAAGTTAATTATATTGAACAATACATTTACCATAATACCTGCTGTAAAACTTTAAGTTGCGCTGCCAATTTATATGAATCCAATAGCAATTTATATGAATCCAATAGCAATGTATATGAATCCAATAGCAATGTATATGAATCCAATAGCAATGTATATGAATCCAATAGCAATGTATATGAATCCAATAGCAATTTATATGAATCCAATAGCAATTTATATGAATCCAATAGCAATTTATATGAATCCATTAGCAATTTATATGAATCCAATAGCAATTTATATGAATCCATTAGTAATTTATATGAATCCATTAGCAATTTATATGAATCCAATAGCAATTTATATGAATCCAATAGCAATATATATGAATCCAATAGCAATTTATATGAATCCAATAGCAATGTATATGAATCCAATAGCAATTTATATGAATCCAATAGCAATTTATATGAATCCAATAGCAATTTATACGAATCCAATAGCAATATATATGAATCCAATAGCAATTTATAGCTAACAGAACCAGTTATTTTATAACATTTTTATATTACAACATGTTAATCTTAAAACAGTTATAAACCGCAAAAAAAAAAAAAAAAAGAAGAAAATTTTCGACTGTGAAGTAATTTTATTTATATTAATTCTCATCATTTTTTTTCCTAGTTCATGTTCATTATGTAATAGGTGGATAATTTATAAAAGAAAAAAAAAGGCTCCGGGGGGCGGGGGGAGAGTGGAAATATGTTGTTGTTTGTTTTGCTTGGGTTGCCGGGCCTGATTTGTTATGGCCCGCGGATGCTTCGCTAAAGATAAAAATGGCCCTGGAAAGTGAAAAAAAAAGAAGAAAATTTTCGACTGTGAAGTAATTTTATTTATATTAATTCTCATCATTTTTTTTCCTAGTTCATGTTTATTATGCAATAGGTGGATAATTTATAAAAGAAAAAAAAAGGCTCCGGGGGGCGGGGGGAGAGTGGAAATATGTTGTTGTTTGTTTTGTTTGGGTTGCCGGGCCTGATTTGTTATGGCCCGCGGATGATGCGCTAAATATAAAAATGGCCCTGGAAAGTGAAAAAAAAGTTCACCCCACCCCAGCGCTCTAACTTTACCCACAGCACCAAACCGTTTGCTGCTCACCCTTGTACTCCATCTACTCCATCTGCTCCATCTACTCCATCTACTCCATCTACTCCATCTACTCCATCTACTCCATCCCTTACCTACTCGAACAGGGCCCGAGAAACAAAACCCCCCCAAAAAAATCCACAAGTAGAGATCTAATATTCGAGCTCTATTATGAGAAGCGGACAAGGCGGTTCAAATATCCACGGAATCTGGCAACCCACCTGGATTTTGTTTCGGTGTGTCCCTGTGTTCATTCCGCGCACCCCCCCCCCCACCCGGATACGCCTCTGCTCCAATGTAAACAGTTATTTTTAACTTACTTTAATGCGTCATAAAATAAGACGGCATAAGTTAAAAAAAAGTCACCCTCAGACGCTCTCAAAATAATTGTCAAATGAATGTATTATTTTTTTATGTTTCGCGTCTGCCGACTGCTTCTGTTGATTGCGCCAGCTGTTTGAATCCGTGTGAAGGTTAGTTTGGAAAATCTAGAAGCGGTATGGGCGGGGCGGGGCTGGGTGGGGCGGTAAAAAGTGTGTGGGGGGGGGGGTGAGCTAAAGCGATATCTCATTTTGACCTCATCGCACTTTCTACACCCACAGATTGCGCCAGGTGTTTGAATCCGTGTGAAGGTTAGTTTGGGAAATCTAGAAGCGGTATGGGCGGGGCGGGGCTGGGTGTGGCGGTAAAAAGTGTGTGGGGGGGGGGGTGAGCTAAAGCGATATCTCATTTTGACCTCATCGCACTTTCTACACCCACATATTTATGAGGTCAGCATTGTTTTGATCTTGGGCATTGGCTGTCTCGATGTGACTTAGATATGTTCATAGTTGAATGTGTGCTGTTGTTGTTGTTATTCAGAGATGCAAACAAAATGTGCGTGATTGTTTAAACTGCAAACAATAATAATTTTAATACTAAGGGGTACACTCAATAAAAGTTTCAATCTTAGATATGCACACAATAAAAAGTGCCATTCTTAAAGTTGCAGCTAATAAAAGTGCCATTCTTAAAGTTGCACCTAATAAAAGTGCCATTCTTAAAGTTGCACCTAATAAAATTGCCATTCTTAAAGTTGCACCTAATAAAAGTCCCATTATTAAAAAGTTGCATCTAATAAAAGTGCCATTCTTAAAGTTGCACCTAATAAAAGTGCCATTCTTAAAGTTGCACCTATTAAAAGTGCCATTCTTAAAGTTGCACCTAACAAAAGTGCCAATCTTAAAATTGCACCTAATAAAAGTCCCATTATTAAAAAGTTGCATCTAATAAAAGTGCCATTCTTAAAGTTGCACCTAATAAAAGTGCCATTCTTAAAGTTGCACCTAATAAAAGTCCCATTATTAAAAAGTTGCATCTAATAAAAGTGCCATTCTTAAAGTTGCACCTAATAAAAGTGCCATTCTTAAAGTTGCATCTAATAAAAATGCCATTCTTAAAGTTGCACCTAATAAAAGTACCATTCTTAAAGTTGCACCTAATAAGAGTGCCATTCTTAAAGTTGCACCTAATAAGTGTGCCATTCTTAAAGTTGCACCAAAAAAAGTGCCATTCTTAAAAAGTTGCATCTAATAAAAGTGTCATTCTTAAAAAGTTGCATCTAATAAAAGTGCCATTCTTAAAGTTGCACCTAATCAAAGTGCCAATCTTAAAGTTGCACCTAACAAAAGTGCCATTCTTAAAGTTCCATCTAATAAAAGTGCCATTCTTAAAAAGTTGCATCTAATAAAAGTGCCATTCTTAAAAAATTGCACCTAATAAAAGTGCCATTCTTAAAGTTGCACCTAATAAAAGTGCCATTCTTAAAAAGTTGCATCTAATAAAAGTGCCATTCTTAAAGTTGCACCTAATAAAAGTTCCATTATTAAAAAGTTGCATCTAATAAAAGTGCCATTCTTAAAGTTGCACCTAATAAAAGTGCCAACCTTAAAGTTGCATCTAATAAAAGTGCCATTCTTAAAGTTGCACCTAATAAAAGTACCATTCTTAAAAAGTTGCATCTAATAAAAGTGCCATTCTTAAAAAATTGCATCTAATAAAATTGCCATTCTTAAAGTAGCACCTAATCAAAGTGCCAATCTTAAAGTTGCACCTAACAAAAGTGCCATTCTTAAAGTTCCATCTAATAAAAGTGCCATTCTTAAAAAGTTGCATCTAATAAAAGTGCCATTCTTAAAAAATTGCACCTAATAAAAGTGCCATTCTTAAAGTTGCACCTAATAAAAGTGCCATTTCTAAAAAATTGCATCTAATAAAAGTGCCATTCTTAAAGTTGCACCTAATAAAAGTGCCAATCTTAAAGTTGCACCTAATAAGAGTGCCATTCTTAAAGTTGCACCAAAAAAAGTGCCATTCTTAAAGTTGCACCTAATAAAAGTGCCAATCTTAAAGTTGCACCTAATAAGAGTGCCATTCTTAAAGTTGCACCAAAAAAAGTGCCATTCTTAAAGTTGCATCTAATAAAAGTGCCATTCTTAAAAAGTTGCATCTAATAAAAGTGCCCTTCTTAAAGTTGCATCTAATAAAAGTGCCATTCTTAAAAAGTTGCACCTAATAAAAGTGCCATTCTTAAAGTTGCACCTAATAAAAGTGCCATTCTTAAAGTTGCACCTAATAAAAGTGCCATTCTTAAAAAATTGCATCTAATAAAAGTGCCATTCTTAAAAAAATTGCATCAAATAAAAGTACCATTCTTAAAGTTGCACCTAATAAAAGTTCCATTATTAAAAAGTTGCATTTAATAAAAGTGCCATTTTTAAAGTTGCACCTAATAAAAGTGCCAATCTTAAAGTTGCACCTAATAAAAGTTCCAATATTAAAAAGTTGCATGTAATAAAAGTGCCAATCTTAAAGTTGCACCTAATAAAAGTGCCAATCTTAAAGTTGCACCTAATAAAAGTGCCAATCTTAAAGTTGCACCTAATAAAAGTGCCAATCTTAAAGTTGCACCTAATAAAAGTGCCAATCTTAAAGTTGCACCTAATCAAAGTGCCAATCTTAAAGTTGCATCTAATAAAAGTGCCATTCTTAAAGTTGCACCTAATAAAAGTGCCATTCTTAAAGTTGCACCTAATAAAAGTTCCATTCTTAAAGTTGCACCTAATAAAAGTGCCATTCTTAAAGTTGCACCTAATAAAAATGCCATTCTTAAAGTTGCACCTAACAAAATTGCCATTCTTAAAGTTGCACCTAATAAAATTGCCATTTTTAAAAAGTTGCATCTAATAAAAGTGACATTCTTAAAGTTGCACCTAATAAAAGTGCCATTTTTAAAGTTGCACTTAATAAAAGTGCCGTTCAATGAGACGCAAACCAGAAATGTTCCACTGTTAGAAAGAGTTGTTGAAGTTATGCGTACACTTGCTTGAATTGAATGACAGGAAAATTAGAGGAAAACAAAAAAATCGGCGGCTAAGAGCATTGCTCAGCAGACAGGACAAAGGAAAATGTGACCAAAAAATAGAAACAAGTTTGAAAACTTTTGTGTTGACATTGTTAGGTTCTCTACACCCACTCCACCCCCACCCCCATAAAAAAAGAAAAAGTGACCAAAAAAAAAAAAAAAGTTTGAAAACTTTTGTGTTGAACTTGTTAGGTTCCCCCCCCCCCCCTCCCCCCCCCCCCAAAAAAAAAAAAAAAGATTACAGGAAGTAAACCAATGTATGTAGTATCTACTGATGAAGAAGATACGATTTTGACATACAAAACTATTTTGGACAAGTGTGAAACATAAGATATGGGTAAAGACATACAGGGAAATTGGGGATCAATGTTATGTTATCCTTGAGAAATGCGCCCAATGAAAGTGCTTTTGTTGGAGGTGCACGTCAGAAAGGAATCCCTCGTTGAGCGCTCAGAAGTAGTATGATTAAATACATTATTTAATGTCACCGTGACTCAGATCCTCATTCCTTACTATTTTTTTCATTTGCTTTGAGCAGGGATGTGGGGCACGTTTTTTGTTTTTTTTTGTTTTTGCCGACGTCTGCTCCGGCTCCGCTTCGAACAAATTTTTGTCATCTCGCTCGGGAAAAAATAAAAAGGGAGGAGGGGGAAATGAGGTGGGGGGGGGGAATCCTTAGTGTCTAGAGAAGGGTATTTATTATTAATGGTACGAACCCATACTATTAACTAAGCAATAGAAATGCATGTACCAGCATCATAGCTGGGAGAAGTGTGGGGCGCCATAGCTGGAAGAAGAAGGGGGCAACATAGCTGATTGAAGAAGAAGGGGACAACATGGCTGATAGAAGAAGAAGGGGACAACATGGCTGATAGAAGAAGAAGGGGGCAACATGGCTGATAGAAGAAGAAGGGGGCAACATGGCTGATAGAAGAAGAAGGGGGCAACATGGCTGATAGAAGAAGAAGGGGACAACATGGCTGATAGAAGAAGAAGGGGTCGTATTTAATACTTTATTATTTTTTTATTGAAAAGTTCAAATTATATATTATATGGAGCTCGGAGCATTAAGAAATGTTGCCAGCTCTAGGCAAAAATACCCTGCTACAGAGCTCCGAGCACTAGCTCCAGACAAAAACACCCTGCTACAGAGCTCCGTGCTCTAGCTCCAAATTCTGATACTGTCAAGGGAATATGATGCCTAGTCATGCCAGCACTGTCAAGAACGCATAATCACTTCGCAATGCCACTGTCATACACATGGTGCCTCGGACTGGCACTGTCATACACATAGTGCCTCGTACTGGCTCTCTCATACACATAGTGCCTCGTTCTGGCACTGTAATACACATAGTGCCTCGTACTGGCACTGTCTTACACATGGGGCCTCGCACTGGCACTGTCTTACACATGGGGCCTCGCACTGGCACTGTCTTACACATGGGGCCTCCCTCTGGCATTGTCAAAGGGAAATATATTTCTTCTTTAAAAAAGTACAGCAATATCCATTTCAGTGAAAAACAACAATCTAATAAATTAACTTTCTTGCATCGAGCGGCAACACAATAGCATGATCTAATTTTATTCCAAGCATTTTGCGTGCTGTCTTAATAAATTATAAATACTTCACTGGTGAAAAATCAATTGACCGCATTGTCTACAATCGATTCATTTTTTTTTTATATTTTATTTTAAAGAGCACTTCGATCAGAGGTCTCTAATAAGATGACATCATCATGCGGCAATAACACTTGGATGAGAGTGCGAAGCAAGGACGCCCGCAAGATTGTGACCTTTGAGCACCAATTATCAGCAGTTCCACAGTAGGTGCCAACGGATGTAATTCGATGTCACATCTAGAGACAAAGATGTCACGTGATGACACGTTTAAGGACAAAGATGTCACTGTCACGGCGCCTGCGCTCGATAAATCGAACATCACTTTTTCTCCGTGGAATTCCTCGAATTATTTTATGAAATAAGATAGGATAAAAAAAAACATAGACCGAGTGAATTTTATTGAGAAAAATAGTGATTTGCTTATGGACGCTATGCTAGAGCAGTCAGTTAAAGTGCTTATGACCACTAACTATTCATTTTCCTTTTTAAAGTAATTTTTGTATTTTTTTTTATTGGAGACCCCTATTGTGGTCTAAATTTACAAGCAAAGGAATGTGTAATTTATTTTCTTTTGTGTATGTGGAAGAAAAATAGAATGTGAAATAACAAAATTTGCTGATCTGAAGGATAGGGGGGGGAATGTAATCGGTGGGCTATTGATCATACTGTTCAAATACAAGTTAAGAAAGAATATTTTATTATTCATTGGTTTTTTTTTTTTTTGTTTTTTTTTTAAAAACAACCTATGTCATAAACTTTTTACCTAGCCTAGTAGTCGGAAAACTCATTAGTTAAAAGAGCCAAAAATCAGCACTGGGGCGATTCAAAAAAATTTTCAGAGCCAAATTTATTTTCAAGAACCTGTCAAGACCCATGTTTTTCAGAGTCAAAACCGATTTGTGGCCGACTGGCCGAGCCGCACTTAGGTCTCTAAAGAGCCGCATGCGGCTCGTGTGCCGCGATTTGCCGACCACTGATCTAAACCCTGGATTTTTTTTCTTGAAAAAAATAAAATAATAAAAATAAAAAATAAAAAAATTATGAATATACTTAAAAGGGTCTTCAACGTTAAGCGTGCCCGGGGCAACAGAAAACCGTAGGGTCACCCCTGGATTGAATCATAGAAGTAATCTTTCGGGGAGGAAGACGCCCGGTGAAGCTTACGGTAACGCGAAATGACAAAAGATTCGTTTGTCAAAGCTGTGTAATGACGTCTTATAGAGCCGATAGCTCACGCCTATAATATGACTTCCACCATTGGTGGTTTGATGTTTGCCACCATTGAACGCATGCAATAGCTGTATGGCTTCACAAACTAGGTCAATCTGTTATAAAGGACTCCACTTCCGGTTGACTCTAATTGTCTTCTCTTTAATGTTACTATACTTTTTGTTGTGTTTAAATTGCCAAAAAAAAATGTTGTTTTTCTTCCCCCCCCCCCCTCCCCCGGCTA
>CAXITT010001514.1:41848-55400 GCA_964033795.1 Lymnaea stagnalis
GGGGGGTTCCGTCAATTTAAACTCCTTGCATCTGTCTTGCTCGCTTGAAGACTGCGGAGTTGAAATTAGAAATTTATATAAGTTTGATTTTGGATTTTATAGATTTACAATTTTCTGAATGTTTGAATCATCCATCAGGTAGTTACATCTTATAAATAGACGCGAGGAAAAGATGGCGATGGAGATTTCGATCATGAGGTGTCCGTTTAACAGCACTGTAGTCATATTTTAGTGTTACGCCAAGCTCAGCTAATAAGGGAATCGGACAACCAGGATCAGATCGTATCTTGTGTAAATCTTTCGAAAGTAACCCTTAAGCTTAGTTCACAGTGTCAAATTTTCGTCAAATCTCTTCTCGAACCCACTATTTTGTTTTTATTAAATCTTGCGTTCGAAAAGAAACTTGACGGAAACTTGACGAACATTTGACGGAAACTTGACGGAAATTTGACGGAAACTTGACGAACATTTGACGGAAACTTGACGGAAATTTGACGGAAACTTGACGAACATTTGACTGAAACTTGACGAACATTTGACGGAAACTTGACGAACATTTGACGGAAATTTGACGGAAACTTGACGAACATTTGACGGAAACTTGACGAACATTTGACGGAAATTTGACGGAAACTTGACGAACATTTGACGGAAACTTGACGAACATTTGACGGAAACTTGACGGAAATTTGACGGAAATTTGACGGAAACTTGACGAACATTTGACGGAAACTTGACGAACATTTGATCGCGCGAACTGAGCATTACAAATGACGCCGCTTTATACATTACTTAAAAAGCATTTGATCTCAGCGCATGCCCTCCGTGTCTCTCCATATGTCTGGGGTTGTCTTCGTCACATGACCCAAGCCGTGTTGCATGATCCACTCCGTCATTTGCACACAGCCGATTTTACAAGAATGTAGGTTACCTCAGCTGTACACCGTCTATTGGGAATTCCCAAACACAGGATGCGCACCATCCCGCGCCACGATTATAGAGACATGAGTGATTGTGCTCTTATACGGTTGTGATGGTGATATCGATCCAATATTTTAAGTCCTTTTTTTTCAATTTGACTCCATTAATGTAGAACATTATCTTGTGTTTTAATGTTTCGTTTGTTTTTTGTTTGTTAGTTGTTTGTTTGTTTGTTGTTGTTGTTTTTTTGTTTTTTTTTGTTTTGCTTTTTTTTTTTTTTTTTTTTTTGTGTTGTTTTTTTTTTTTTTTTTTTTTGTTTTTTTTTTTTTTTTTTTTTTTTTTTTTTTTTTGGAGGGGGGGGTTCTGCCAAGAATAGTAAAAGTTGTCTAAATATTTGGCTGTGGTGGGTAAGGGGTGGCGAGGGTATAATTATGTTTTATTCAGTTTAAAGTTTTTAAAATTTTAAAGTCTAGTTTTCAAATTGTGTAGATAAATATTTGTGCATATATTTTAGTCTTTAACACATATTAAGTTAACAACTTCTTCTCCTTCTATATGTTTATGGCCAACGATCAATGTATTGATCATTTCTGCTCCTATAATGCAAGCGTTATCATGTTTCACCAGGCACCCCAACCCTCAAATATCAGTTTTTACGCAATCAGATGCCACAGATTTCATGAAACTGTATTCCCGTTAACTGCACTAAATTTTGCGCGTCGTATCTTATTGTTTTACAGAAATAGTTGGGGTAATAAATCTTGGAGTAAATACGGGTGGTATTTTAGAATATTAATATAGTTAAGGGAGAGCTTAGACCTCAGCCACATCACTATACTTTAACGCGTCAACGCTGTGTTCTCATAGTGCGCCTACAAATATCTAAGACACATCAAAGACACATTTCCGCCTATAATAAGGTCTCGTGCACATGCGGACCACCACGCTGTGATTATTTCCCAGCAGTCGGCCCGGGGAAGCTTATGTCCGGCACGTCTTGGTCTGGTCACCTTCTCCGGAGCGGTGAGTGACGGAAATTAACGTGACGTGACATCTCCGTGTGGATTCCTGAGTCCGAACGTCCGTTTGTATGCGGCATGCCGGCAAGGTCGAAAACAACGGGGTCAAAACATTTAAAATGTAGCCCTCAACTATCATTCCTTCATATCCAAGTAGATGTCCTTGACCCGTTTCCTGGAGTTTTTCATAGACCTTCTTAACTCCCTACTCTCTCTACATTATTTTGCGATTTTTACATCTATACATGAGCAATGATATGGCTATGAAGGCTAAGCCAGATTTTATAATCTTGCGATGCATGATGAAGTCATTGAAGACTTCTAATTCATTCAGGATGCCAAAGTAAGACTTCTAATTCGTTCAGCGTTCCAAAGTAAGACTTCTAATTTGTTCAGCATGCCAAAGTAAGACTACTAATTCATTCAGCCGGCCAATAACTTATAAGTCTTTCATTCAAAACGCATTTTAGTCTCCCTTTTCTTTTGGTGGTCTTCCACGCGTGCCAATAAAAATGTACATGAATGCCAAGTCTGGCACGCGTGGCACAGGTTGCTGAACTCTGATCTATGAGATGGCATTTATGATAATGCTATGCAACACTATTACGGCACACGTGATATCGCTTTTGCAACGCAAGGCGCCGTTTATAATCTTGCTAATGCAAAGATAAGACATTATCTATTATCTTGCTGTGCAAGGATAAGTTATTAAATTTAAAATCTTAATACGCAAGGCTAAGACTGAATCGATCATCTTTCTTCAAAATAATAAACACGAATCTATGAACTTGCTATGATAGTACGGACACAACTAGCACACTGAACATCTCTTATAAATATTTTGCCTCTGATGTGTCCTGCTTCCTTTTCGAAACCACCGTCCCCCTCACTCTACATGTTGTATATTAAAAGTACTGAGTGGGGAAAAAAAAGCTGTCATGCGTGACGCCTGAACTCAGGTAAAAACAAACACATTTTTTTTTTAAAGTGGGAGGACCATTATAGTAATCACTAAAGAGCTACGGGTATGGTGTAAGACTGTCCGTATCACTGTTGTTTAAAAGTCGACAGGCAGGGTGCATGGCTGTCTGCAGGTCTATCGTTTAAAGGCCGACCGGATAGAGTGTCGCGTTATTTGAAAGCCTTTTGTTCAAAGTCCGGCAGGTAAGGTGTCGGACTGTACGTAGGCCTATTTCTCAAAATACCCCGACCCGGCGTAAAAGAAAACTGCACCGGTTTTAGCCCTAGTCTTGAATAATCTATCATATGCTTCTTACTAATCTATTCTCTCAATCCTTATCATTTTTTGTTACGAGACTTCTAACTGCGCCACTGTTGGTATTTGTAAAATGTTGTGTTTCGGTTGGCAAAGAGTACTGCGATGGTGCCATTGGCTCTTGGCCATCTGAAACTTTAATGACCTACAGTACGGGGGTGTCATATTTCACAAGCAACAGAATGCCCTACAGTTATCTGGGATGATCAACAATAATCATGAACTTTACTGGGAGACCCTCCTGCTTCTCTTTAAGGTCATGCTAAAACTTTTCACACGCAGCAGATTTTTTTTTCAATTAAATCAAGAGCATTTTTAAAGTTTTTATTCAATCACTTTCGATGAGGGTTTCTTCGCGGTCTGTAGTTCAATACTTCAAAAATCAATAGTTCAATAGTTCAAACCGTGTGGTGTGTAGTTAACGCTACTGTATGGTGTGCTGTAAAGTTAACACTACTATACGGTGTGGTGTGTAGATAGCGCTACTGTACGGTGTGGTGTGTAGTTAACACTACTGTACGGTGTGGTATGTAGTTAACACTACTGTATGGTGTGCTGTGTAGTTAACACTACTGTATGGTGTGATGTGTAGTTAACACTAATGTACGGTGTGGTGTGTAGTTAACACTACTGTATGGTGTGCTCTGTAGTTAACACTACTGCATGGTGTGCTGTGTAGTTAACGCTACTGCATGGTGTGCTGTGTAGTTAACGCTACTTTATGGTGTGCTGTGTAGTTAACGCTACTTTATGGTGTGATGTGTAGTTAACGCTACTTTATGGTGTGCTGTGTAGTTAACGCTACTTTATGGTGTGATGTGTAGTTAACACTACTTTATGGTGTGATGTGTAGTTAACGCTACTTTATGGTGTGCTGTGTAGTTAAAGCTACTTTATGGTGTGCTGTGTAGTTAACTCTACTTTATGGTGTGCTGTGTAGTTAACACTACTTTATGGTGTGATGTGTAGTTAACGCTACTTTATGGTGTGCAGTGTAGTTAACACTACTTTATGGTGTGCTGTGTAATTAACACTACTTTATGGTGTGCTGTGTAGTTAACACTACTTTATGGTGTGCTCTGTAGTTAACACTACTGCATTGTGTGCTCTGTAGTTAACACTACTGCATGGTGTGCTCTGTAGTTAACACTACTGCATGGTGTGCTGTGTAGTTAACGCTACTTTATGGTGTGCTGTGTAGTTAACACTACTGTATGGTGTGCTCTGTAGTTAACACTACTGTATGGTGTGCTCTGTAGTTAACACTACTGCATGGTGTGCTGTGTAGTTAACGCTACTGCATGGTGTGCTGTGTAGTTAACGCTGCTTTATGGTGTGCTCTGTAGTTAACACTACTGTATGGTGTGTTTTTTTTAAGTTTTCACTACTGTATGTTGTAATGTGTAGTTAACACTTCTGTATGGTTTGATGTGTAGTTAACACTGATGTATTGTGTGTTTTTAAGGTTGTCCACACTGTATGCTGTGTTTTCTTTTGCTCAACATGCACGTGCGCTGTACGGTTTCAACATTAATGAGTCCATTCCATTGCAGTGCCTCCGTTACCTGAATCCTAGCTCGGACAATTCCTATTAAGAAATCACCGAACCTTTGGAAAGAGCATGAGTTCTAAACAAATGGACTAACGGTTTACTTGTTGAACAATAGCACCCTCACAAACGCACCCTCACAATATACCCACACATCGCAACCTCACAATACACGCTCACAACGCACCCTCACAACGCAGTCTCACAATATACCCTCACATCGCACCCTCACAATACACGCTCACAACGCACCCTCACAACGCAGCCTCACAATATACCCTCACAGTGAGGCTCATCACACACTACCATTTGTTCTCTGTATAAGGATTTATTTATGAAACCTAATAGTACATGTACCTGAACTCGTGCAAGGGTCCTCAAACCCGTTGCGTGGCCAGGGGCGTGGATAAGATTTTTCCACCCCCCCCCCAAACGCCCCAACTTTGACGGGGGAAAACAGTAAGCAGTTCGCCTTAAACTCCGCCTCCCTCTATAAAGAAAAATACCACCCAGGCGCTGATCCCCCCCCTTCCACTCCCCCCCCCCCCCAAACCCCCCAACTGTGACGGGGGAAAACAGGAAGCAGTTCGCCTTAAACTCCGCCTCCCTCTATAAATAAAAATACTACCCAGGGGCTGATCGCCCCCCTTCCACTCCCCCCCCCCCACCTTCCTACGCCACAATCTCGATACAATCCATCAGATGAAGTATTGTTGGTTTTTTTATTTTATAATATTGTGCATTTTTCTACCCCCAAAAAATAGATCGTTTAGATTGGCGATAGATGAACTGCCTAACAATACAATCTGATCCACCCCCACTTCTCTGTGGACATCTCCTACTACCACCAGAAAGTAAATGGAGTTTCATCCCCAGCTTCCCCGTGCGGTAGTTAAGACTAATTGCTGGAGATGGATGGCCCCCCGTGATTAGTTCACTAATTGTTTGCCAGTGAGAGGCTTTTGTCCTGATCTCCCCCCACACACAGACACACACACACACACACACTCGCACACACACACACACACACACTCACCGCTGCGTGTCAATCAGCCGACGAAATGTGATATAAGTCATAATGTTGAAGTCAAAACAAAAGTACTAAGGCTACTGGAGAAGGCTAACGTACTAAGGGGCAATACCATTGTATTAAAATTAAAATTAAAAGGGAGGATGCTTGTAAGAGTGAGGGGAGTTGTATTTACAGACCTGTCTACCCCTACGCTTTCGTCACAGTCACAACGATTGGAAGCCTAAGAATGCGGCACTACGACGAACCTAAAAAAGAACTAAGGTTTTTGGTAGATTTTTTTGGGTTGGTTTACTTTTCATTCAAAAATTAAGTCCTGGGTAAATTTCAGTAGAAGTTGCCGATTTATTTTTAATTTTAATTTCGGGTGTTAACGCCGTAAAGCAATAGAGTAAGAATAGCAGTGATTGGCCTTTTGCGGTCTCGATCTCAATGAACCAACCAGAATATATTTTTTTTTTTCTATTAGAGGTGATGTTTTGTACTTAAGGTGGCTAAATACGTGTTCTAGAACTCACAGACCACTAACTATGTAGCTAAACTTTTTCAGGACTTAAAAAATGAAAGCAGAAAAAAATCTTTTTTTTTTTTTTTTTTTTTTTTAGTAAACTGATGAAAAATATGCTAGGAAGTTAAATAAATATATTTGTGTACATGCCTCAATCGGTTTATTTTGTTCTTATGCTTTCTGCATCCAAATTGTTTTTTTTTTATTTTATTTCTCAAATTCATACTTGTTTTCATTTTCATATTACCAACAAAAAGTATTACAAAATATAAACTGTTGTGTTGCCCTAATAATGAATTTTTAGCTCAGATAGTCTAGCCCTGTCAGTCAAACAAGTCTGTGCATTCAGTGCCTTTTGGGCTTGACAAAGACCTTTACTCATCCTGAGGACCATATCTGGTATATTTATTTGTTTTAACTTACATAAGCATTTGATGTGGATTTCATGACACAAATTGTGTAATTATTGCAAACCACCACCCCCCCTCCCCTTAAAGACAGACGAGAGGGACTCCACCTGAAACTCTTATATAAAGTGATCATGGGACTGGTGCTGGCCATTCCAGCAGGCACGTACCTCACCCCACAGAAGCCGGGTAGACTGATCAGAGCAAAACGCTCAGTGAACACGGAATGCACCACTGACATTTCCATTAACACTTACACCAGAAACAATAGCAAATGCTTCAAAGTGCCTCAGTGCAACACAGTGCTGTATCAACTATCTTTCTTCCCACGCACAATAATAGCATGGAACAACCTGAACAAAGCCACTGTGAACTCAACATCAGTCGAAAGCTTCAAGGCTGCCCTGGCATCAGCCAGGAGCTGTTAGATTAGCAACATAATACCCCCAACCATTGCAAAGATGCCAGTACATGGATGCAGCAACGAAACCAGAACCAGAAACCGGGCCGCTAATGTAATCGACGAAACTGCTCCTTGGAGCGTGAAACTACGTTGTTGAGAGCTGAAACCTACCCTGAAACCAACCCGGGGGTAAACAGGTCTGGTATTAAAATGCGTTGAACGCTACAATCGCGGTAATTCTGTCTGAGTGCTACTGTAGCCGCACTATGGCTACGCACCTACCACGGCATTTAAATCTATGTGATTGCTGGTGCTGCTATACAAAAAAAGCAACAGCCCTATTTGAGTACTGTTATTGAAGTGATGCCAATGGAATGGAGCTAATTGAAATGAAACATTTGCACAACCGTTTAAACAGGTTCAGTAAATGTATTGGTCAATGTTTTGTTTGTTACGGTCATAACAAAAGAATTGATCAAATGATGGGTGTTTTTAGGGTAAACGCATACATGAATTGCGGTTATAGTGAGTGGGCGCAGCGAAATTTAAGGTAGATATAGTGAGGGGCGCAGTGAAATTTAAGGCGTTAGAGTGAGGGGGCGCAGCGAAATTTAAGGTGGTTATAGTGAAGGGGCGCAGCGAAATCAAATGCAGAATTTTTAGGGGGCAACAGTGAAATCAAATGCCTTTATATGGTTATAGTGCGGGGCACCGTTAAATAAATGGCGTGTATAAGTAAGGGCACAGTGAAATCAAAGGCAGAATTTTTAGGGTGCAACAGTGAAATCAAATGCCTTTATATGGTTATAGTGAGGGGCACCATTAAATAAATGGCGTATATAATTAGGGGCACAGTGAAATCAAAGGAGGTTGTTTTGGCAGGGGCACTGTAAAATCAATGGCGGATATTTTAGGGGTCCACAGTTAAACAAGGGCAGATAATTTAGGTATGGGGCACAGTTATATCAGTAGTGGGGTATAAAGGAATGCGAAACTGATTGGTTACATTACCATGAATCATGTAATCAACCTGAAAAAGTATAATCAATCGCATTTTTCACAAAACTAAAACATATCTATTTCCCCATCAGTATGGCTCTCATCAAAGCTAAATTTTTTAAAAATGAAATTATACCCCCCTCCCCAATCCCCAATGGGTAGTGGGGTTCCTTGACTTCCAGGGCCGTTCCCAGGTGTGGGTAGAAGGTCATGTGTAGCCGATACGACCAGTGGCAGCTGAAGGCCAAATGTCAGGTGTTGTGGGTTTAACCAGTAAGGCAGCTGTAGCCGAGCTGTCAGGCGTAGAGGATCAGTCAGACCAGTGAGTCGGCCATTTATCATGGAGCAGGAAGACATTGAGTGAAAAATCTTACGCACTCAAATTGCAGTCTCATAGTTTTGCCCTGTGTTTGATTGTAAGAAGCTTTTATCCAAGAGAATGATTTTATTGTCACAGCTCAAGAGATTAGATAAAGAGCTGAGATCAGCTACGCCTAAAGAAAAGTTGTTGGTCATTTTTTTGTAGCGGCATGATATGGCTTTAAAATGTGTCTTTCACTGTGTATAGAGTACGATAACTAATATAATTCGACGACGCAATCATTTCTTTTGGGGGAAGTCCAGAAAACAAACTGTTTTAACTTGTAACTTAAAACCTTTTAGATTATTATAGAGTAGAATTAATGTCTCTTATTTTGTAAAAAAAAAACAACATTCTTTATTATGGTTTAAGTTGAAATTAAAGGAAAAATATATTTCCATGTATTTAAATAGAAAAATAAACTGTATTAACTTGTAACTTAAAACCTTTTAGATTATTATAGAGTAGAATTAATGTCTATTATTTTGTAAAAAAAAAACAACATTCTTTATTATGGTTTAAGTTGAAATTAAAGGAAAAATATATTTCCATGTATTTAAATAGATATAGATTTGTATTTATATTTGCGACCAGCTGATGTCATTGAAAAGCTAGGGGCCCTCTGCACTTTGCATAGCCCAGGGCCTCAGTGAGTCTGCCTGTTCCTGGGGTTCCGGTTAACTAGTCTGTGGTGGCTTGCCGATCAGGAGGCGTTGACCACCGAACCCCTCGACGTTACCCAGGGAACAAGACCACTGTGGCTCGTCCTACGTGGGCAGACAAGAGACGTGCTCGGTACCTGCCGTAAATAAAACAGCACCTACAAGGCTGCCAGATGTGATGATTCACAATTGGAAGTAAAGGCGGAGACAGGGTAGGGATCATGATTACAAGTTGCCGTTAATGGATATGAGGCGAAAGACGAAGGTGGTAACCTCTAGCCGATGATTCTTACTATGCAGCCCTGAGAAGCTGCTCCAAGGCAACCGTTTCGTCCCAGCTACTTTGCAATTAGTTGCGTCGTGGAAACCCACTGCAGAAACCCTCTTAAAGGGCGTCCAATGCTTCCCTGGGATGGGTGGGGGAAGATGACGCAAATTTACCCTCTCAATTCCTGAGAAAGTCGATCGTGTGCACTATGTGCAAACACAGTGTCGGACCGACCTGGTGTCTTTGGGTTGGGGCGTCCCCCAGCGGAACCCGATCGAGTGGTAACGGGTGGGGGCTGTCCTGGAAAAGAGGGATCTCTAACGTGCCGCTTCGCGGTCCGATATCGGGCTTAGGGGAGTGGTGCTTTGGGGAGGGCATAAAGAGCTTTAAGCTCGACGGCCCGCTGACGCCATTTCTTAATGTGACATTTCAGTGAGTCTGCCCAGTTGACATCAGATGTGTTATTATGGCCAGCCATGATTTAGATTTCCATTACATTTTAATTTATTCACCGAACCCACGTCTTGCTTGGTCCATGTGCACTTGCATAAAATTAAATTCAGTAATTATTTATATTACTATCATTTGCTTAGCTAGCCTAGGTGAAAGTCAGAGGCGGGCCATGATTTTTGCCGCGCCCTTCCACAAAAAAAAAAATCTCTGCAGTAAGCAAAAATGTGTGCTCTCCATATTTTAAGAAGTAACGCCCTGGGGGTGGACCACCCTCACGCACCCACTTTCCTGCCCCAGTGGTTATAATGGAATGTTTACTGTCATGATGATATATGTACCTTCGAAAACGTGTCCACTGACGGCTGACCACACAAGTACAACAATTTTGTCGGCTCGGATTTCATTAAGGAAAAAAAAAGCAGTCTTCTATTTTTGGGAGTGACCTTCCTCGAATTCAGCTCACCCATTTTAAAAATTAAAATTATGGATTTCTTTTTAAAGTATGATTTAAAAAATTCGGTATCCGTATTCCAAAAAAATCAACAACCGGTTTTCGGTTTCAAGCAGCCTTATTATTTATTAACTTTGTAAATCCTTTATATTTACTTTGCTTTCGTTCGTGTGTTTCTTTTTGGGTGTGTGGCAAAATTTGCGTATTGGCCCGATTCCCGTAAACCTGTCGAGCTGAAACTTGGCACATTAGATTCGTTGTCGATGAAACACATCTAATAAATGACCCGATGTTATCGGGATAGTAATGGTAGATCCTTTGCGCTATTTTCTAACTGCTATTGCAAAAACTCATCACAATTCATAACTTTAAAAATGTAATCATATTTACGTTTCTACCATCATTAAGTTTTGAGAAGTGTTTATCTGCTATATATGACACGCGTACTCTACACCCTTTCACGCTCCTAAACTACTTTTCCCCCTCTAAAGATGACCTTAAATTACCCATTCTAAATTGTCACTAATTATATTGCTTAGTCACTAAAGAAGTTAATTGAGGGACAGTTACTACACTAGAGAAATACTTTAGATTTACCCTTCTTCGTGCCCTTGAATTATAACTTTTTTCTCTCAAAATTTGTAAAAACAAAACTATCTTAAATATACAACAAAAACTCTACATATGATATAAATATATTTTGTATTACAGCAATTCGATATATATATTGATATATTCATCAAAAATTACACACATTTTTGCCTTTTTAAAAACAATTATGCATTATCTGAAAATCGTAAAACAGTAAATCAAATTCTTTTATCTAAGAAGAATCTTGCAACTGTTTTTCCCGCCTATATCAGATTTCACTGTCTTTTTTTTTTTTAAATTGTTAATCTCATAAAAATACACATCTCTTCACTTTTTGCAAAGTAACAACAAAAACATATTTTCATTTTTTTTTTTTTTTAAAAAGTATTAACCCATCTTCATTCGTCGAAATTTAATTTTTAAGTGTGTAAAATGATTGGGTTTTGACATTCATGGATATACTTATATAAATGTACCCTAGATTTGTTAACGCTAATGATTTTCTTAATTGGTAAACATATGTTTATTTGTAAAAAGAGAATTTAACGTCTCTTTTTTCACAAATTTAATACCATAGGATTTAAATATTTTGTCATCTACGTAAAAATGTACACATCCTTTTTTCCACTGGATTGTAGTCCCTTCCATACCCAAACTAACATATTTTGCACTTCATATGGTTCTTTCTTATTTGTATGAGGTATAAGTGGATTAGTGAATACTATTTAGCTATGGAGTTGCGCTGGACTGATTGACTTAAACCGCATTTTCTTATTAGAATTGTATTTAAAGGTTAGTTTTTATTACGTTATAAATTTAATAAAAGTATATTTTTGGAATCAAAAATGGCAAACTTTTTAAATGTAAAAATTTACAAAGCAAAAATGTGTGTGTGTTTTATTAAAAATTTAAAAAGCAATCAATTGTATTTATTAATTTTACTTTTATGTAGGGAAAATACATCATCAGTTTTGTCACGCACAGTTATTAAATTTAAAGAAACCTACGAGTTTTGGCGAAATAGGCTATTCGTGCTATGACGTCATTTGCGTGATTATTTAGAACAAATCAATTTTACTTTTATTTCGCATTATTAATACGCACTAAAAGACGCACTAAAAACGACTGATGCTTGGGTTTTCCCGCTAAATGTGGTTACGGTGTAATTCTTTGATCATGATTTTTTAAATTTTTTTATTTTTTCATAACTTTCAAACACATATAAAATGCTTAAAATAGTTCCTCAGTTGATACTTAAATGCATTTGTAATTTATAATAATGTAACTTTATTTTTTACTAAAATAAAAGTGGAAATTAAATACGAACCCCTAAAGGGAGGGATGTGAATAGGAATAATATGGCCGCACTTATTGTCTTATCTGCTGAACGCCACTCAGCCAGTAGAGTATTACGTCAACGACTGATGGACAATGCCAGACGAGAAATGGTGACATGCGCAGAACTCGGTATCGACCTCCCTTTGTCATCTGGCAATCAAAATACACCCACCCACCCCCACCCTCACCCTTATCCCGTTCTACTTCTTTCCAGGGTTGTTTGTTTTTCTTAAAAATTTTATATGCCGAGGGGTAGACGGGAAGGTTTTAAGAACCTCTGTATATTTAGGAATTATCATGTCGGATAAAGCAATAAATACAGTTAGATTAGTGAAATTGCTGAATAGAAAGGACATGTTTACATTTAATCTATATTTTAGAAGTCCCTTCCTGGATATGTTTCTATGAATTCCCTTTATATCTATAGGTATCACTTGCTGTTTTGAACTAGATTTAGCGGGCATGAATGGTTGGTATGGAAAAGGTGTTTAGTGCAGAGAGTATATGTGTAGCTGTATCTATTATGTTGAGATTTTTGTGACGTATTTGGGAAAAGGGGAGGTGACGTGTCAGTTTGTTGAGATAGTTTGGAACGCGGGCCGTGCAGAAGCGTTGGATTTCATGAGTTGTTTTTTTACATTTCATAAAGATACGCTTAATCTAAGAATCAATAGTTTGTTGAATGATTGTAACCCTAGACAACGAAGTTATCGAACTTGGCTATTCCCTGTTCGTAACACTTGCAAACAAAATGATGTACTACCTGTGGTACGGAGATCCAAGTTTGAGAAACTCTGCATTCTACCATGAACTACGATATTGATTTTATTTTTACCTAGCTAAAGCCAACGTTACACCTTTCAATGAAGTCTTGCAATCGTTCGTTATTATTACGAAAATTTTATATTTTACGTTAATTTGTTGCCATCAGCCTCATCAGTTCTCACCACCAGCCTCATCAGTTCTCACCACCAGCCTCATCAGTTCTCACCATCAGCCTCATCAATTCTCACCACCAGCCTCATCAGTTCTCCCCACCAGCCTCAACAGTTCTCACCACCAGCCTCATCAGTTCTCACCACCAGCCTCATCAGTTCTCACCACCAGACTCATCAGTTCTCACCACCAGCCTCATCAGTTCTCACCACCAGCCTCATCACTTCTTACCACTAGCCTCATCAGTTCTCACCACCAGCCTCATCAGTTCTCACCACCAGCCTCATCCGTTCTGACCACCAGCCTCATCAGTTCTCACCACCAGCCTCATCAGTTCTCACCACCAGCCTCATCAGTTCTCACCACCAGCCTCATCAGTT
>CAXITT010001515.1:27035-37534 GCA_964033795.1 Lymnaea stagnalis
TTTCAAAAAGTCCCTTAAAACCCATCTGTTTAGGTCCGCCTATGACCTGTGATGCACCCTCCTTGCCCTGCCTCATTTTCTGTCTCGGGTTGATCCTGTAGTATAGGCCAAAACGTGCCAAAGTGTACTCGTTTTTATACCCATTTTAATTTTAAGCTACTGTTTCTATAGTCATTTTTACCCATTGTAGTTACTATTCTAGTGTCTCTGGTTTTTCATTTTTATTTTACTTTAGCAGTTTAAATAGTTTACATATTTTTAATAATTGTAAAGCTCTTAGAGCTGTAAGGTAAGCGCTATAAAAAAATGCCTAAATAAATAAAAAGAATACGTATTTTCCTTATACAAGTCAAAGCTGTACACGAAGACCTAGGTTACGACGCAAGCTTCTCCGTATATTGTTGCATCCAGGCCAAAGTGGGTAAATAAACCTTTTATAATTTCTTTAAAACATCTGTGGAGATCAAATTAATAATATCCACAACTTTTTGTGCAAAAAAAAAAAAATAAATAAAAAATTAATAGACCGATTTCTCTTTTGTATTTATCAATTGATTTTAATGGGACACATGTTTTTTCCTCATTAAGTTTGCTCGTTACCCAACTAAGATACTAACTGCTGTAAAATTAGAAGGGTTAAGTTAGTTTGGCGCCACTAGTGAACATTTAACAGGCAATTTGATGTGATAAATATGAAGAATTAACTTGAATGCAAACCAGAATTATTTTTATTTTGTCCCTCTATTAGGATACGTCTTTTAGAATGGGGATCATAATTTATTTTAATTGATAAATGCCCATTTCTTTGGCACAGGTGAATATCATTATTATTAGACATCTTTTAAAGTTTTGGTTTGACTTAAATTCTTATTGTTTTGTTTGTTTTTGTTTGTTTGTTTGTTTGTTTTTTTTGTCTTTTTTTTTTTTGGCTATGCCCAACTTGGATATTAACGAACCGAGATGGGCCCTAAATTCAATGTTTACAAGAGTTATTATAAATATAGCTTTTTTTAAAATAGTATTTTAGCAAAGTGTTTAAGAGAGGGTACTAGTTTTGTTTGTACCCTGATAATGCGTTATAATTTTTTTTCCCCAAAAAACAACTCCCAGCGAAGCCTGGTAAATTTTCTAGTTAAATATAAAAATGTACTGTCAAAAATCATGCGAACAACACATTCATTATTAAAAAACGTACACAATCCTTATGAGGTATGCATCATACATTTCATTGATGAAATAAAAGAGTATCATATCAATGTGGTAATTTATTAAATTTTGACTATTGAAATAGGTTAAATGTGACCAATATAGCTTAAAGAATTATTTTCTTTTTTCAATAAAGTTTTTTTTACAATGATCAAGATAATAAAAGCCGTAATCATTGAGTTTCAGTTTTATACGACGTATAATGAATCAGTTGTAATTTGTTTTGGAAGCCCATCACTGAAATGACCTCAAATTGCTTGCTTTGGAAGCACATTACTGAAATGACCTCAAACTGCTTGTTTTGTAAGCCCATTACTGAAATGACCTCAGTTTGTTTTGGAAATTCATTACTGAAATGGCCTCAAACTGTTTGTTTTGTAAGCCTTTTACTGAAATGACCTCAAACTGTTTTTTTTTGGAAGCACATTACTGAAATGACCTCAAACTGTTTGTTTTGGAAGCACATCACTGAAATGACCTCAAACTGCTTGTTTTGTAATCTCATTACTGAAATGACCTCAAACTGCTTGTTTTGGGAGCCCATTACTGAAATGACCTCAAACTGTTTGTTTTTGAAGTCCATCATTGAAATGACCTCAAACTGCTTGTTTTGTAAGCCCATCGCTGAACAGATCTCAAACCGATATTTCCAGACATCTTTAACTGTTCTTGACAGAGATTTTCCATTTTTTTTTTAAAGTATAAGGTTTTTATCTATCATACTGTCCAGATAAAGCCAATTTGCAATTCCACTTTCCCTTGTGCCACCGTCAAATGAAAACTAATGATCGAACCGAGAGTGTAGGACCTGGAACTTTGTCAAGGTCAACCAGATCTCTTCATGGCTTAAAACATCATCCCATGCGCGACCTTTTTACCTATGAGGGGGGGGGAAATAATGGCAAACTAGCAATACATTACTCCCTCTGTCAAGTAATACGTGGTGGCAGGAGCCGAATATCCGAGGTCGAGATTTTCACGTGATCAAAAATGAGGTCACGATTCTCACGTGATCACAACTGAGGTCACGTTTCTCACGTGATCACAACTGAGGTCACGTTTCTCAAGTTATCACAACTTTTTTACTGAGTTCACGATTCTCACGTGATCATAAATGAGATCAGGATTCTCACGTGAGAATATATGCAAACTAAATGAAACAACTTCTTCTAGTCCATCTATTTTTAGACATGCGCTAAAATTACTTTAAAATATGCTACATATTACTTAGACAATCAGGGACTGGAACCATCTTTCAAAAGGAACAGTTGAGGCGACAACACTAGACACATTTGTGTCTATTGCCTCAAGCCTTCAAACCCCTAGTGCATAATTTCCTCATCACCACCAGTAACAGAAACATTGCAAATCCCATCTACATGCATAGGAGCCAAAATGATCAATAAATTGATCGTGGGCCCTTAAGATATAGAAGAAGAAGATGTGCTAAATATTACTTATACATTTAGTACATATTACTTAGACATGTGCTACAGATTACTTTGACATGTGCTACAGATCCCTCTTAGAGATGACTGTGCTTCAGATTCCTTAGACATTATCACATCCAAAAATTTAAAACATTCAAAAGAAATCTCCATCTCAAATGTTTTCAAAAATTTTTTAAAAATAAATATTTTTTTTTTTTTTTAACGAAACAAAAATTAAAAGATGTTTCTAATTTATAGTTGCTATCTTGACAATAAAGAGCTTGAAGCTCATCAAATATAGGTGCATAACTTCGTCACACCAACTGTAAGTTGGGCAATATTGCGCATAACTTTGATACTCACAATCTATTTCAAGTAGAGCTACTTATAATCGACGAGCTTCAACGATTAAAAAAAAAAAGGCAATGCACGTGCGCAAATAGATCACGTGTAAAGGTGATTGGCCTACCTCTTCCATTTCCGTCTGTTTCACACACAAAAAGTGGGGTCACCAAAAAATAATCCATATCTTTCGTCTGCCCACACTGGTCTATTTATAGAATTACTTACATTACATCAATGACGATGCTCGGCGGCTTTCATCATTAATTTATCTCAGAAAATGCGAAAACATCTTTAAATAAACATAAAGTTTGCTCTTTTGGGTCACGGTATGTCCGCAATTGGCCAAACAAATTTGATATTTAAGAAACTCAGTAATCCTGATTAGTAAATGCTAATCCCATTCAGAGATTGGCGTAGAATAAAGACAACCACCATTAAAAAAAAAACAAAAAACAAGACATAAATAATAATAAATACGTCCAATCTATAAATATCAGAGATGATCAAAAGTACTTCTGATCTCTTGAACTCTTGAACTTCTAACCTCTTACACTCCTGTAATCCTGAACTATTGCCAATAAATTTGGAGCAATTAGAAAAAAAAAAAAAATAGTATTTCTTGTTTCCATTGGTTGAAAATAAAATTTAATTTTCAAACTGATTCCGGCCAGACACTGTTTGAGTTTTAGGGCTATTAAGCGTTAGTTGCTGATTGAGTTTTATGGCTGATTGGCGTTAGTTGCTGATTGAGTTTTATGGCTGATTGGCGTTAGTTGCTGATTGAGTTTTATGGCTGATTGGCGTTAGTTGCTGATTGAGTTTTATGGCTGATTGGCGTTAGTTGCTGATTGGGTTTTATGGGTGATTGGCGTTAGTTGCTGATTGAGTTTTATGGCTGATTGGCGTTAGTTGCTGTTTGGGTTTTATGGCTGATTGGTGTTAGTTGCTGTTTGGGTTTTATGGCTGATTGGCGTTAGTTGCTGTTTGGGTTTTATGGCTGATTGGCGTTAGTTGCTGTTTGGGTTTTATGGCTGATTGGCGTTAGTTGCTGTTTGGGTTTTATGGCTGATTGGCGTTAGTTGCTGTTTGGGTTTTATGGCTGATTGGCGTTAGTTGCTGTTTGGGTTTTATGGCTGATTGGCGTTAGTTGCTGTTTGGGTTTTATGGCTGATTGGCGTTAGTTGCTGTTTGGGTTTTATGGCTGATTGGCGTTAGTTGCTGTTTGGGTTTTATGGCTGATTGGCGTTAGTTGCTGTTTGGGTTTTATGGCTGATTGGCGTTAGTTGCTGTTTGGGTTTTATGGCTGATTGGCGTTAGTTGCTGTTTGGGTTTTATGGCTGATTGGCGTTAGTTGCTGTTTGGGTTTTATGGNGTCTCACTGCGGCTGAAACAGTTCAGTGTCTCACTGCGGCTGAAACAGTTCAGTGTCTCACTGCGGCTGAAACAGTTCAGTGTCTCACTGCGGCTGAAACAGTTCAGTGTCTCACTGCGGCTGAAACAGTTCAGTGTCTCACTGCGGCTGAAACAGTTCAGTGTCTCACTGCGGCTGAAACAGTTCAGTGTCTCACTGCGGCTGAAACAGTTCAGTGTCTCACTGCGGCTGAAACAGTTCAGTGTCTCACTGCGGCTGAAACAGTTCAGTGTCTCACTGCGGCTGAAACAGTTCAGTGTCTCACTGCGGCTGAAACAGTTCAGTGTCTCACTGCGGCTGAAACAGTTCAGTGTCTCACTGCGGCTGAAACAGTTCAGTGTCTCACTGCGGCTGAAACAGTTCAGTGTCTCACTGCGGCTGAAACAGTTCAGTGTCTCACTGCGGCTGAAACAGTTCAGTGTCTCACTGCGGCTGAAACAGTTCAGTGTCTCACTGCGGCTGAAACAGTTCAGTGTCTCACTGCGGCTGAAACAGTTCAGTGTCTCACTGCGGCTGAAACAGTTCAGTGTCTCACTGCGGCTGAAACAGTTCAGTGTCTCACTGCGGCTGAAACAGTTCAGTGTCTCACTGCGGCTGAAACAGTTCAGTGTCTCACTGCGGCTGAAACAGTTCAGTGTCTCACTGCGGCTGAAACAGTTCAGTGTCTCACTGCGGCTGAAACAGTTCAGTGTCTCACTGCGGCTGAAACAGTTCAGTGTCTCACTGCGGCTGAAACAGTTCAGTGTCTCACTGCGGCTGAAACAGTTCAGTGTCTCACTGCGGCTGAAACAGTTCAGTGTCTCACTGCGGCTGAAACAGTTCAGTGTCTCACTGTGGCTGAAACAGTTCAGTGTCTCACTGCGGCTGAAACAGTTCAGTGTCTCACTGCGGCTGAAACAGTTCAGTGTCTCGGCATGACTGATACATTTCAGTTTCTCAATATTGCTGAGCTTTCTTTCTTTCTCTTTTTCTTTTTTTATTTCCTTTCACCTTATGCATTATATACGTAAACTGGAAACAGTCGGGAAGCAATCTTTGAAAGTGGTCGGTCTGAATATCGATTTTGCTGTTAAATACATTCGATAACAATACACTACTCGTGTGTTGACGTCACAAAGAATAGGAGATTAAGTAGGGGGATTGAAACGTATGTTGAGAAGGGCATTTACTTTAAACTTACGATCAGATTTATTTATGCGCAGGGTGTAAATATAACCGACACGACTGGCAGGGTATGTAGGCCCGGCGTGCACAGGGGAAATGACTGCGAATTCCGAAGCAATCCGAGTCGGCAGGATGCCGTCACATTATAGCCGCATCGCTCATAGTAGAATTATTATTTAACTAATCGGTAAGGAAAGAGGAGTCTATTGATTCAATACATTTCTTTCAAGAGCTATACAAGTTATACAAGTATTCGATTCCTAACATCCACGCTTCAAAACTTTAACTTTAATATAGATTTTCAAAAAAAAAATCAAAATAGATTTTAAAATCTCACTTAAGATTATCAAAGCTAGTCTTAATAGATATAGATGCTGTCAGTTGATGGACGTATAAAAAATAATAACGAAAAACACTTCAGGCTCCATTTTGAAATCATAACTATATAAAAAAAATCCTAAGTATTATTTTCGTGGACGTTTATGAGTTTCTGGTGGGTGGGTAAATATTTTGACAGCTAAGTGACCCACTGCCCGTCAACCTGTCGAGCTGAAATTCGGCCCATAGACTCGTTGCCAATGACAACGAGATTATCGAAAATTTTCAGACCCACCCCAAATGCCAACCCCCCTTTTTGTCAAGTGGAAAATGCCAGTGATTTCACTAAATAGAATTCCCGACGACTGAGCTAAATGAGACCCGTAAAATTATCGAAAGTGCGCGCCTGCCTTTGGTGCATAATATTTTTTTTTTCTGAGATGGTTGGTGACATAAACCTGCTGTGTAAAAGCGGGTTGGTCACTGAATATAAAAATAAAATAATAAAAAAATGCATATAAATGATTTGTACGACAACCGTTGTTCTTAGGGTTGAATCTAGGTTATGTTTATATATTTAACACAACATTTAGTGCAGTTCTTTCCTTAAACTCAATACATCACTTTATAACTGTGAGTATTCCACTAGTAATTATTCTTACAACTTTATTTATAGATGCGAAAAAATGCTTTAGGACCAACTTATCTTCTGAGATAATTTGTCAGTCTTAAATTATATGTCTTTTTAAAAAAAAAAAATGAAACGAGTTTCTGGCACAGGGAGACAAGATTTAACGCAGGCAATAACTAGCATTAGAAACAGGCGACAACTAGCTTTGGACACAGGCGATAACTAGCATTGGACACAGGCGATAACTAGCATTGGACACAGGCAATAACTAGCATTGGACACAGGCGATAACTAGCATTAGAAACAGGCGTCAACTAGCTTTGGACACAGGCGATAACTAGCATTAGAAACAGGCGTCAACTAGCTTTGGACACAGGCGATAACTAGCATTGGACACAGGCGATAACTAGCATTGGACACAGGCGATAACTAGCATTGGACACAGGCGATAACTAGCATTGGACACAGGCGATAACTAGCATTGGACACAGGCGATAACTAGCATTAGAAACAGGCGTCAACTAGCTTTGGACACAGGCGATAACTAGCATTGGACACAGGCGATAACTAGCATTAGAAACAGGCATCAACTAGCTTTGGACACAGGCGATAACTAGCATTGGACACAGGCGATAACTAGCATTGGACACAGGCAATAACTAGGATTGGACACAGGCGATAACTAGGATTGGACGCAGGCGATAACTAGCATTGGACACAGGCGATAACTGGGATTGGACACAGGCGATAACTAGCATTGAACACAGGCAATAACTAGCATTGGACACAGGCTATAACTAGCATTGGACACAGGTGATAACTGGCATTGGACACAGGCGATAACTAGCATTGGACACAGGCTATAACCAGCATTGGACACAGGCTATAACTAGCATTGGACACAGGCTATAACTTGCATTGGAAACAGGCGATAACCAGCATTGGACACAGGCTATAACCAGCATTGGACACAGGCTATAACTAGCATGGGACACAGGCGATAACTAGCATTGGACACAGGTTTAGGTGACGCTCAGAGAACAAGACTGTGTGCTACATTGTAACACAGGGTTAGCTATTTAGGTGACAACCTGTCACGTTTTATTAAATTTAAATTATTATTATGGAGATATGTGTGTAGGCCCACAAGCTTTACGGTTTACAAAATTTCTATTAACTTTACATTGTTGGTGTGCATATGTTGCACTGTTGGTGTGCATATGTTGTATTGTTGGTGTGCATATGTTGCACTGTTGGTGTGCATATGTTGCATTGTTGGTGTGCAAATGTTAGATTGTTGGTGTGAAAATGTTATATTGTTGGTGTGCAAATGTTACACTGTTGGTGTGCAAATGTTACAGCTCTTGTGTGCAAATGTTAAGGCTGGGTATCCAATTTCAACTTCTTTTGCTTCTTTGGAGCAGTGCTGGAGAGCAGCGCTTTTGTGGACTGCTTAGTCTCAAGGGCCCTTTTAATTCATCGAAACTCAATGGAACCACTTTTACCAATTATGTAAATATAATCTCTTGTTAAAATTTTGGAAGCGGCTGGATTTGTGTGTGTGCGCACGCACTTTAGCGTTAACTTCTTGATTTATGCCCTCGCTCGCCCGCACACACACGTACGCACAAAGATGAATAAAGAATGCCACCTAATCGGCGTTGAAGACTCCAGGTTTAAGTTGCAATACAAAATTTTAAGCCTCGCATTTCAACAAAGCGATTGAGTCTCTTTCTTATTACAAATGTGGCGATAAAGAAATCTGTTATTATTATTTCCTGGTCTTTTTTTCTCTTTTTTCTACTCTTTATCTCACAGGATATTTAACGAGATTGACCTAGTTGCAGAAAAGAAACATCGTCCCAGGAGTATTCTCGGGATTACTAAGACAACCCCCCGCAGGAAACATAAACCTCATGGTCGTAGCTGGGTGGCTGAAAGTGTCGCACCCCTTGTTGGAATCTTAAGTCTTACGAGGAGCGGGATCCGAAGTCGAGGAGCGCGGGATTTCAAGTGCCCGAAACGTAAAGAGAAGAGGAAATCCAGAGGACACTACCAAACTAAATTGACAGCTGGAGTTATAGAGTTAGCGCAAGTAAGTGAATGTAATGCTGCTTGTAGATTATATGATCAGTCAATCAATGAAAGTGCAAAAACATTCCAACATTTAATTAATCGACGAATAGACTGTTAGACACGTTTTCAATGTATGCAAATAAACTCTCCCTACTTTATACTTATCTTAATGGTAAGAATATCTCGCTGACTTAAACTCACATGAGATATTGCATGATATTTAAGTAACCTTTTTTAAAAAAAATTCTTCGTCGGATCATTGAGCTAACGCACCGTCCTCCAAAGATGTACCCGGGTCTTTAGAGCGCTCTGGAGACAAAGTTAATGACATGCAGGACCATTTAAGGCTGACAAGTTTCCAAACGAAACCATTTCCTTGATTAAACTGTCTCCCGGGCTAAATTCCTTTCTGAAGACGGGTGCTGTTTTCATTTTCAATTATAATTTGATTGGGTCTTGACTTAACGCTTCCTAATCAGTGGAAACTAGTATTGCTGTTATTTTTTTACATTTTTTTTAATTTTTGACATAAGTGTTCGTTCGCAAATTATATCACACACAAAAAAAAAAAACAAAAAAAAAACAACCTTTTCAGACCACCCTCCCCACTATCACGAAGTGTCGCAAAATCTTTACACCCCCCACCCTTTAGTTTCACGTCACACCTAAAAAAATCAAAACATAATATAACATTTTCTTAAAATAAACTAAGATTTTATTTTATTCTTTAACTATTTCCCATTTCCTTTAAAGTGGCCACAACAGTTTTTGCGTCATTTCTGAATATTCGCAGAATTTGTGCGCGACTGAGTTTCTCGGCACCTATAATACCACAGGCAATTTTGACCTCAAGTTATTGTTTTTAAACTTAAATGATTAGAGATTTTTCAAAATTAACAAATTTTAGCTTTAAAAAAATAATTTAAAAATTGTAACGTCAAAAATTGTTTGCCCCCCCCCCCGGGCCGGGTTCACAAAGTGTGACAGATTCTCCACCCCCCTCCTTCCCTCCCACTAAGCGTGATGTAATTTGCGAACGACCCCTAAATAAGTAAGATTATTGTTGAACAAGTTTTTATTTAGTTTTATATCTTGAAGCGAAAATCGATCCCATCTTAAGGCCATCTTCTGTTCTTTTTGGCTTTGCATTTCTTCATTGACCTTTCTGGAACGAATTGATACTTTGTGCGTAATGTCTTAGGGGTGGGGGGTGGTGGGGGGCATGCATTCGGACGTATCTGTGTGTGAGTTAGTGGTTGTGTGTGCGCGGGCGCTCCACACAGTTAGCACGAGGTCCACCTACAGCCGCGAGGACCACTGACCAATGGTTTTCTTCAGGCCGGTGGTGATCGTTACATCTTGCTCTGACATCGACCGTTCCATTTTGGTTTTGACATTTAAGTTCCGGCATGCCATCACCCCCCCCCCTGCCCCCCAAGGTCCTGCGCATACATCACACCGGCTTGTAAAACACGATTCGAAAACTAATAGGTCAACAGCGCGTTCAGCTTTAAACGTATTTCTTTGTTGTTTAAAGATTGTTTTCACCTTTTTAACCACAGTGTTGCAAAGTGGACTTTTATGGAATGTATCCCTTTAAAGTCATACTTAGGTGTTGCTTTTTTTTTAAAAAATGTTTGACCCATTGGAAAATATTTCAAATCAGAGCCTTTAGAAAACTTAGTGGCCATAGTGGAACTACCAAATGGATTTCATTTTAGAACATTTAACATAACATACAAGTGCTATCTATCTATACTACAAAAGGAAGTGCATGAGACCCGAATTAATTGATCACTTACGGGTCAACCTAGAAACTTGAAAACAACCATCAAGATTCCTAGAAAGATCAAAATTCTAAACAAACCCCCTGGGGGCTCCTCAGGTTCGATGGAAATGGGTTTGGGGGGGGGGGGGG
>CAXITT010001516.1:10402-69936 GCA_964033795.1 Lymnaea stagnalis
GGGGGGGGGGGGGGGGGGGTGTTCAGTTATCAGTTACATAAGTTTAGTTGATCATAAAGTTTTTTCGCGTTAAATGTGTCATTGATTGATTTCAGTCCTGGACAACGATTGTGCCTTTCGGACACTGGAACATTGATGACAGTAATCTTCTAAGCATCCAGCTCCTTTCTTCGAAACTTCCAAATCATTTCACATTTTACTTCACGTCCAGTAAATCCATTCCTGTACCACTTTTTTCATTTCACATTTTACTTCACGTCCAGTAAATCCATTCCTGTACCACTTTTTTCATTTCACATTTTACTTCACGTCCAGTAAATCCATTCCTGTACCACTTTTTTCATTTCACATTTTACTTCACGTCCAGTAAATCCATTCCTGTACCACTTTTTTCATTTCACATTTTACTTCACGTCCAGTAAATCCATTCCTGTACCACTTTTTTCATTTCACATTTTACTTCACGTCCAGTAAATCCATTCCTGTACCACTTTTTTCATTTCACATTTTACTTCACGTCCAGTAAATCCATTCCTGTACCACTTTTTTCATTTCACATTTTACTTCACGTCCAGTAAATCCATTCCTGTACCACTTTTTTCATTTCACATTTTACTTCACGTCCAGTAAATCCATTCCTGTACCACTTTTTTCATTTCACATTTTACTTCACGTCCAGTAAATCCATTCCTGTACCACTTTTTTCATTTCACATATTACTTCACATCCAGTAAATCCATTCCTGTACCACTTTTTTCATTTCACATATTACTTCAAATCCAGTAAATCCATTCCTGTACCACTTTTTTCATTTCACATTTTACTTCACGTCCAGTACATCCATTCCTGTACCACTTTTTTCATTTCACATTTTACTTCACGTCCAGTAAATCCATTCCTGTACCACTTTTTTCATTTCACATATTACTTCAAATCCAGTAAATCCATTCCTGTACCACTTTTTTCATTTCACATATTACTTCAAATCCAGTAAATCCATTCCTGTACCACTTTTTTAATTTCACATATTACTTCAAATCCAGTAAATCCATTCCTGTACCACTTTTTTCATTTCACATATTACTTCAAATCCAGTAAATCCATTCCTGTACCACTCTTTTCATTTCAAGTGTCGTGTTCTTGGTTTAAAATAAACTTTTTAACATATGGTGATACAAGTCAACGATTTAAATGTTAGTTTTGAAATACTTTTCTCCCTTCCTTCTTGACGCTGACATGCGGATTCAAAGGAGAAGAAGACATCAGAAAAGTAGTTGCTCAGTGTCGGAAACACATGTAGTAAACATTTCTCCCACACCCCACGTCCTCACTTTTTTTTTTCACCATCATGTTCAAACAGAAACTAACTGACCGTTTTGTTCTTGTTATATGTCCCTTATTTCTTGTCTTTATTTTACTTCACTGATCCATTGGTTTCTCTACGTGTGACGTCGCTCGCTTGTCCCCTTATTTTTTTTTTAATTCTTCTAGTTCAACCTCTTGGCCTATGATTATTACTGAAATTTATTCTGGTGAGCTAATCTCAAATCAATTTAATCTGTCCCGGGGGGCGCTGTATCCCCACACCCCCCAAAATCCACCCCACCCCCACTGTCCCACCTTTCTGAATGTCCGCGCTGTGCACCAATGAAAGATAAATCTATCTGGGGTTGAAATGGTTGGGAGGAAAGCAACGGTCAGATCTCAGACGTCATCGATTTCCTTAGCATATTTATATTGGACTTCTTCTGCTATCAGCCCCTAATTTAATTCTACAACATCCGGGTAAGCCGAGCGGGCATAAACTAGGTTTTTGTAATGAAATAAAAAATTTGAGATTTGATCAATAAGTTATTGATTTGTTTAGCTTTTAGTAATTTTTTCCCGGTTTTTTTTTTTTTCAAAATATCCGTTCCCCTTTCGTTGTCACTGAAATACTTGACATGGGAGAGCGGCTCCTCTATTTTAAAACTGTTGAGACTCTGTGTTGGATAGTCTGTTGGAAGTTTTTGTAATGAAATAAAAAATTTGAGATTTGATCAATAAGTTATTGATTTGTTTAGCTTTTAGTAATTTTTTCCCGGTTTTTTTTTTTTTTCAAAATATCCGTTCCCCTTTCGTTGTCACTGAAATACTTGACATGGGAGAGCGGCTCCTCTATTTTAAAACTGTTGAGACTCTGTGTTGGATAGTCTGTTGGAGAGTGTGTTGGAGAGTGTTATGGTGGACTAGCGGAAATAAAAACATTGAAAACATAACAAAGAGTGTTTTGGAAAGTGTTTTCGAGCGTGTGTTGGAGAGTGTTTTGGAGAGTGTGTTGGAGAGTTTGGTGGACAGTGTGTTGGAGAGCGTGTTCGAGGGTGTGTTATAGAGTGTTATGGTTTGTGTGTTACAGAGTGTGTTGGAGAGTGTGAATGTCAGATGTTGGAACTGATGGTCTCTATGTGTTGCAAAGAAAACTTTGAGTTATATGAATCTTGTCTGCGCAAGCGGAGCGTCTGCGAGAAAACTTGGAGGCCTCCGAATGGGGTTTTGCCTCTTCGTGGCGTGGCAGACTAGAAGGGAGGTTCCGAGAAAACTTGGAGGCCTCCGAATGGGGTTTTGCCTCTTCGTGGCGTGGCAGACTAGAAGGGAGGTTCCGAGAAAACTTGGAGGCCTCCGAATGGGGTTTTGCCTCTTCGTGGCGTGGCAGACTAGAAGGGAGGTTCCGAGAAAACTTGGAGGCCTCCGAATGGGGTTTTGCCTCTTCGTGGCGTGGCAGACTAGAAGGGAGGTTCCGAGAAAACTTGGAGGCCTCCGAATGGGGTTTTGCCTCTTCGTGGCGTGGCAGACTAGAAGGGAGGTTCCGAGAAAACTTGGAGGCCTCCGAATGGGGTTTTGCCTCTTCGTGGCGTGGCAGACTAGAAGGGAGGTTCCGAGAAAACTTGGAGGCCTCCGAATGGGGTTTTGCCTCTTCGTGGCGTGGCAGACTAGAAGGGAGGTTCCCTCCTGATGCTAAAAAAAACCCGGCCACTTGCATGACTCCCATCGCAACGGGAGTAACGCAATAACATGATTACTTGTTGCCGTTAACGGATATGAGGTCTAGGTGGCGGTTTCTAAAGTAATATATAACGTTTGACATATCATAGATGACACCTTTGATGGTCAACCGGAGTTGAATTACAACTTTAATTATATCTCATAGTTAAATGACACCTTTAATAAGCACCATATTTGAATGACACCTTTAATTATCAACCATGTTTAAATGACACCTTAAATGAGCAACCATAGTTAAGTGACACCTTTAATTATCAACCATTGTTAAATGACACCTTTAATGAGCAACCACAACTAGAAGGCACAGCCATAGATCAACCAGAAACATGTAACATGGATTTGTTAAACATAGTCACACCATCCACCTGTATTTCAATCAACAACAGACATTAACAGTATCAACTCCTTGCACGATTGTGGACGTCACAAGAGAGCGGGTTGCCGAGTAATTTGTTTATGATTGAAAACTATGTTACTTACCGAATCGTCTGCCACTGAGCCTTAGGTCGTTCTTAAATTCCAAGTGCACGTGGAAAAGAATATTTTAAAATGGCCAGTAAAGTCTTTGAACAGATCATCGCCAATCGTTCCAAGAATCGTGTATACAACTCCAACATCAACGTTCAAAGATGTCCCCTCCAAAAAAAATAAAATAATAAAATAAATAAGAAACACTTGAGGTGTAAAACTGGAAATATAAAACTATTTTAAGAAAAGCCGGTGACACTGACTCGCACTGAGGCACTAGACACCCAATACACACCCCCCCCCCCCCCAAAACAACATGTTTTTTGTAAGCCCGCAAGCGCCATGACACCTCAGCGTGGTGCGTCCACTTCCCATCGGAAACATTTTTCACCAAAGTTCGTGCATTGCGTGCGAAATGTTGGTGTGTATCTATAGCAGCAGGGGTTTAGGGGGTGGTGGCAGGGGAGGGGTGTAGGACTGGCCAGCGGAGGAGAGGGTCAGGAAGTGGACGGACTAACCAGAAAGCCGCAATTTGATTTCATTGTTGTGGTTGTGACTGGCGATGTTTATGTTACGTCTGGTGACGGTGACTGGAGGTCATGACGTCGTGACGAGATCTGAATGGTGCGCGAGGTGGGTACGGTCGTCTGTTTCTGTCGTTAAGTCGACGATGGTGAGCTTGAAATTTGCGCTCGTGGAGTCTCAGAGTTAAGGGAAAGGCTCAAAGCTGTCAGGTGACTTTTGAAAGCCCCTTTTTGGTTTTGTCCCCCCCCCCCGGGCCTAGTTTGTAGATTAACATTTGTTTCCAGATCACAGATGTGGGTCCTTTCAACATCAGAGGTCCACAGCGGCCACACGGGTTGTAAAGCCACACCGGTTGTAAAGCCACACCGGTTGTAAAGCCACACCGGTTGTAAAGCCACACTTGTTCTAAGGCCACACGGGTTGTAAAGTCACTCGGGCCGTAAAGTCAAACTGGTTGTAAGGCCACACGGGTTGTAAGTCACACGGGTTGTAAGGCCACACGGGTTGTAAAGTCACACTGGTTGTAAGGCCACACGGGTTGTAAAGCCAAACGGGTTGTAAAGTCACACGGGTTGTAAAGTCACACTGGTTGTAAGGCCACACGGGTTGTAAAGCCAAACGGGTTGTAAAGTCACAGGACACGGCTCTGGAGAAAGTCAAGTATCACTCACAGGCAACCCAGTCCTAGATAAGAACATCCATAAAGATCCATAGACATTCATAGACATCCATTAAATTCCATAGACATCCATAGACATCTATACAAATCTATAGACAACCATAGACATCTATAGACTTCCATAAACATCCATAAACATTCATAGACATACATAGATATACATAGACACCCATAAACATACATAGACATACATAGACATACACAGACATCAATAGACACACATAGACATCTGTAGATGCCATGTAAAATAACTAAATGAAGTCCCATTTATCCTCTCAGAGCCTGGCATTGTTAATGAAGTCCCATTCATCCTCTCAGAGCCTGGCATTGTTAATGAAGTCCCATTCATCCTCTCAGAGCCTGGCATTGTTAATGAAGTCCCATTCATCCTCTCAGAGCCTGGCATTGTTAAATGAGTTGTGAAGGATTTTTTTAAAATAGTTGTATAAAGTTGATGGGAGAAAGAGGTGGTGGGATGGGGGTGAGGTGGTGGGATGGGGGTGAGGTGGTGGGATGGGGTGAGGTGGTGGGATGGGGGTGAGGGGGTGGGATGGGGGCGAGGTGGTGGGATGGGGTGAGGGGGTGGGATGGGGGTGAGGTGGTGTAATGGGGGTGAGGTTGTGGGATGGGGGTGAGGTGGCGGGATGGGGTGAAGTGGTGGGATGGGGTGAGGTGGTGGGATAAAGTGAAGTGGTGGGATGGGTGAGGTGGTGAGATGGGGATAGGTAGTGGGATTGGGTTGGGTGGTGGGATGGGGTGATGTGGTGGGGGTGGGGTGAGGTGGTTGGATGTGTTCAGTTAAGGTTGGCTGTGTCCAGTTAAGGTAGGATTTGTCCAGTTAAGGTTTGATGTGTTCAAATAAGGTTGGATGTGTCCAGTTAAGGTTGGATGTCTTCGGTTAATATTGGATGTGTCTCGTTTAGGCTGTATATGTCCAATAAAGGTTTGATGTGTCAACTTAAGTTGGGTGTGTCTAGTTAAAATTGGATAAGTCCAGTTAAGGGTGGTTGTTTAAGTTAAGGTTGGATGTGTTCAGTTACGGTTGAATGTGTTTAGTTAAGGTTGGATTTGTCCACTTAAGGTTGGATGTGTCCAGTTAGTTTGTATGTGTTCAGATAAGGTTGGATGTGTTTAGTCCCAGTTTGATGTTTTCAGTTAAGGTTGGATGTGTCCAGTGAAGTTTGGAGGTGTTAAGTTTATGTTTGATGTGTCCAGTTAAGGTCGGATGTGTCCAGTTAAGGTCGGATGTGTCCAGTTAAGGTTGGATGTGTCCAGTTAAGGTTGGATGTATCCAGTTAATATTTGATGTGTCTAGTTAAGGATGGATGAGTCCAAATAAAATTGGATGTGTCTCTTTTAGGTTGGATATGTCCAGTTTAGGTGGGATGTGTCCAGTAATGTTGGATGTGTCTAGTTATGGTTGAATGTGTCCAGTTAAGGTTGGATAAGTCGCAATTTGTGGGGTATTGAAAACAGAACAATGAAGTTTCCATTGGAAGAAATGAGCCTGTGATTGTTGTACACACTTCAATAAGAGTCAACGTGTTCTTAAGTGTAAACAAAACAAATGTATGTGTTAGTAAATAAAATATCGAATTTTAGTGGAATTTCTCCCTGACTCAACAGCTGTAATACGCCACAACCAACCATCTTCTCATTTCCAATGGAAACTCTCCAGCCGTATACGAGGTTCCATTTCCCTCTAATGTGATGTTGTGTACTGTGTAGCTGTTTAACCCTGAACAGCCATTGTTTTACTATATTAATATCACAGCTTCCATATTTATCCACAAAAAGGTCTTATATTATCAGAAGGAGACCCCCATAAGCAGACAATTGAAGCGGGACTACCCCATTAATGCAGTACTTCTAGGGGGGAATGGTTTTGTTTAAAAGCCGAGGGCATAGGACTGAGTGCAAGAGAATTGTTTCAAATCTAAAGACAGGATGAAGGACTGACTGTGTTCCTATTGTAACAGTTGGACCCTATGGATATTTTCTTTAAATATCCGAACCCGGTTTAAGAAAATGAATTTAAAGTATGACACTACGTACAACAAAACGTTATTTACATTTAAAATAGTACTTCGTCGTTTGTGTTGGGCTTTTGGCTTAGTGGGCCACACTGACAGCTGTACAAGTCGATATAATGGCTTAGTGTACCGCACTGACAGCTGTACAAGTCCATATAATGGCTTAGTGGACCGCACTGAAAGCTGTACAAGTCGATATAATGACTTAGTGGACCGCACTGACAGCTGTACAAGTCGATATATTGGCTTAGTGGACCGCACTGACAGCTGTACAAGTCGATATAATGGCTTAGTGGACCGCACTGACAGCTGTACAAGTCGATATAATGGCTTAGTGGACCGCACTGACAGCTGTACAAGTCGATATAATGGCTTAGTGGACCGCACTGAAAGCTGTACAAGTCGATATAATGACTTAGTGGACCGCACTGACAGCTGTACAAGTCGATATATTGGCTTAGTGGACCACACTGACAGCTGTACGAGTCGACATAATGGCTTAGTGGGCCACACTGACAGCTGTACAAGTCGATATAATGACTTAGTGGACCGCACTGACAGCTGTACGAGTCGACATAATGGCTTAGTGGGCCACACTGACAGCTGTACGAGTCGACATAATGACACCCTCATGTATATCATTGATTTTTTTTCATTTTCCACTCATTCATCTTAAAAGACACATATTTACACCCCCAAAACTATTTTTGTTTTCACAAGAAATAAACAGACCAATGAAGTTTTTTTTTTTTTAATATTAGTTTTTATTGAATAACTTAGAAGTGTTTCATGCTGCTTAAAAATACATTTTTCTTATTCTAAATACTTAATACTTTCATACACTTAACAAAGCAGACACGATGAGACACATTTCGAATTTGTCCATCTTAAGTTATATGTAGCAGATGGTAGGCAAAACTTAAAAGAAATAGAAGAAAAAAAGAAGAAAAAAAACTGCGTAGAATTGGGGTGGAAGCATTCATCTACGTATACAGCGTGATAGAAAGGAATTCGCCACTTCTATGGCATCTGTAATTTGTATCAACCTCTGAAATAATTTAAATGTAGTTATGAGTTATATGATTTACAAGCATAAAGATACAGTTTTATATACAAATATTTGAGCAAACATATTTTGTTTAAACTGAAGTCTAGCAGCAAAACAAATAAAGAATAACTTACTCAAAAGGGATGGTACTGACAGACTACAAAGTTTTCCAAAGGGTTGGCGCAGTGAATGATGGCGCACCCCAATTTTTTCGGGCTGCCACTCACGATCTGAAAATGTGTTGAACGCATCAAAAGTTAAATGACGATATAATTTTATTGTAGTGTTACACTGTCCAACTCTACCGTTCTCTATAAATTTTCATGTCCAATGTATTTATTGATCCATAAGAAGAGCCCTGATAAATGTTTTAACTTATATGTCCGAAGAGCTGATCGTCAGCTTGACACCCAGCTTTCTCGCTTCACAGGTGCGAACATCAAGCACCAACTAGCACCAACTAGCACCAACTAGCACCAACTAGCACCAACTAGCACCAACTAGCACCAACTAGCACCAACAAGCACCAACTAGCACCAACTAGCACCATCTAGCACAAACAAGCACTAACTAGCACCAACTAGCACCAACTAGCACCAACTAGCACCAACTAGCACCAACTAGCACCAACCAGCACCAACCAGCATCAACTAGCAAGAACTAACACCAACTAGCACCAACTAGCACCATCTCCGACACCAACGTTGTTTTCATTTCAACAAGTACGATCCGGAAACGTAAACAATCCTACAAATGGCCTGCGATATATTCAGTTACGCTCTACTGAAATATAAAGCACGTGTTCACGTGGAAATTTTATATCACTGCAAATGCCATCAAATCAATCAACAGCCACATCTTCAGCGGAAAGTGTTGTAGCAACATCGACATAAAATGACACAGCCAAGCAGGAGATCCGATGTTGTAACACTTTTGTCACCTACGACGACCCTCGTTATGTTAGTGTAACAGAAGTAAAATTGCAACTTCTTGCATCGAAAATGCACGATCGTTTGCAAGTGGTACAGAAACTGCCCATAGTACAGAAACTGCCCATAGTACAGAAACTGCCCATAGTACAGAAACTGCCCATAGTACAGAAACTGCCCATAGTACAGAAACTGCCCATAGTACAGAAACTGCCCATTGTGCAGAAACCGCCCGTTCACCAGGATGCTGAAAAAAATTCGCCTCTCTGCAATGTTGGCAGCTCACAAATTTAGAACGTAATTTGATTAATGGATTAATTTGAAATAGATTAAAAAAAACAATCAAGAGGCCCCGAAGTACAAGTACTAAGAGTTGACATACAATGACGGTTACCAACGAGCAGTGTGCCAACCCTGACACGATGTTGAACGTACCCGGGTAGCGTTCTCTATTTAGCAAAGTGTGCCAGGAAAATAGTGTTGACATGACAGGAGCTAAAGATCGGACCCTAGCAAAAAAACTTTAGACTCGTGCAAATAATTCAAACTTAAACTACTCATGGTGCTATGAAATTATTCATACTTAAACTACTCATTGGGCTATGAAATCATTCATAATTAAACTACTCATTGGGCTATGAAATCATTCATAATTAAACTACTCATTGGGCTATGAAATCATTCATAATTAAAATACTCATTGGGCTATGAAATTATTCATACTTAAACTACTCATTGGGCTATGAAATTATTCATACTTAAACTACTCATTGGGCTATGAAATTATTCATACTTAAACTACTCATTGGTGTAACGGACTATGTTTTCACATGTAAACAGAGAGGTAGCATGAGTGGACAGTGAGTGTGTTCACCAGGTTTTTCCACGGGGAGAGACAATCAATGTGGATTGTATTTTTGAGAACAAATGTGAACTCCACGTTTTTGGAGAGTAAAATTATGTTTTTGTCAGAGCGGTTGTTTTGCACGCTTTGCTGGTAATAAAGTATGAGTTGACTGATATAGTAGAGAGCTGAGCGCAGAGCAGTAGAGTCAGTAGCGTGAGAGCTGTGTGATTAGACAGTTGACAGTTTAGTATGAGGACTTGTCTTTCTTAATGATGGAATACTATAGATATATATATATGTGAAATTACATTCATGCAAGGATTATTTATTAATATTATCAATATAAAGTGTGTTCAATAAAGTACTGTAAGTTTAACCAGGATTCAGTATTCTTATTTGCGTGCCCGGATTATAAGTAAGTGGAAGAATGAAGAAGCCTTAGTCGGCATCCTGAAATATCAACATAACATAAGTAACCATACTACTGACATAACCCACAGCATAAGAAATAAGCTCCCACGCCATGTCAGAGTAGGTGTGTTACAATTGGGCTATGAAATTATTCATACTTAAACTACTCATTGGGCTATGAAATCATTCATAATTAAACTACTCATTGGGCTATGAAATCATTCATAAATAAACTACTCATTGGGCTATGAAATCATTCATAATTAAACTACTCATTGGGCTATGAAATTATTCATACTTAAACTACTCATTGGGCTATGAAATGATTCATAATTAAACTACTCATTGGGCTATGAAATCATTCAAATTTAAACTACTCATTGGGCTATGAAATCATTCAAATTTAAACTACTCATTGGGCTATGAAATCATTCATAATTAAACTACTCATTGGGCTATGAAATCATTCATAATTAAAATACTCATTGGGCTATAAAATTATTCATACTTAAACTACTCATTGGGCTATGAAATCATTCATAATTAAACTACTCATTGGGCTATGAAATCATTCATAATTTAACTACTCCTTGGGCTATGAAATTATTCATACTTAAACTACTCATTGGGCTATGAAATCATTCATAATTAAACTACTCATTGGGCTATGAAATCTTTCAAATTTAAACTACTCATTGGGCTAGGAAATCATTCATAATTAAACTACTCATTGGGCTATGAAATCATTCATAATTAAACTACTCATTGGGCTATGAAATTATGCATACTTAAACTACTCATTGGGCTATGAAATCATTCATAATTAAACTACTCATTGGGCTATGAAATCTTTCAAATTTAAACTACTCATTGGGCTATGAAATCATTCATAATTAAACTACTCATGGTGCTATGAAATCATTCATAATTAAACTACTCATTGGGCTATGAAATCATTCATAATTAAACTACTCATTGAGCTATGAAATTATTCATAATTAAACTACTCATTGGGCTATAAAATTATTCATACTTAAACTACTCATTGGGCTATGAAATTATTCATACTTAAACTACTCATTGGGCTATGAAATCATTCATAATTTAACTACTCATTGGGCTATGAAATCATTCATAATTAAACTACTCATTGGGCTATGAAATCATTCATAAATAAACTAATCATTGGGCTATGAAATCATTCATAATTAAACTACTCATTGGGCTATGAAATCATTCATAATTAAACTACTCATTGGGCTATGAAATCATTCAAATTTAAACTACTTATTGGGCTATGAAATCATTCATAATAAAACTACTCATTGGGCTATGAAATCATTCAAATTTAAACTACTCATTGGGCTATGAAATCATTCATAATTAAACTACTCATGGTGCTATGAAATCATTCAAATTTAAACTACTCATTGGGCTATGAAATTATTCTTTTAAAAGTAATATTTCCTGAGTAATAATAAATCATTATTAAATATCCGCATACTTCTATCAATTTATTTCATTATCGATTTATTTTTCAATAGGCGTATACACTAGGTTTAATACAGTTCGATCGTAAATTTGTTGGATTATGATTCTTTATATAGTTAGTTTTTTTTAAAACATTAAATGTGTTGTACTTACTTGGTAGTAGTGTTCACATGATCCTTGGTCGGCAACAATACACTCCCACTCAGGATCAGCATTCGATTTCTCAGACGCCCACGAATTGACTGCCTCCATGGCTATTTCCGCATTGTTGGTTTTCTTAGCTATGGTTAAACATATACATCAGAATGTCACCGCCAAAATAAATATTTATTAAACGGATAAACAGTTCGAAAAAAAAAGAACAACTTTGAATTGTGAAAGATTGAATTACACCATATTCAGTCATCAATCTCTTTTTGAACAACAAAATATATGTGTGCCCAGATAGATAAAATACTTACGATTTGAAGCATACAAGTTGTCACCGTATTTAAAAGGACTGTATTCGAAAACACAATTGGAACCATGTTGTTCTGCAGCGGATGCCAGCTTGGAATCCCAGACCTAAATTTAAAGATTGGAGCAAAGTTTGGAGCAGAGATTGGTAGATTCTTTGTGTTCATACAGGGAAAGAAAGTACAACGCAATAGACAAAAATTCAGAGGAGATCAAAATAAAAATAGGACCATAATGATTTTGAATTTATTAATAAGAAATTTAAAAAAAAAATATTTGCATAAGGAAAATGGATGAAAAAAAACTAAATGAGTGTCTGTATTTTATACCCATAAGCATATTACACTTGTCTTTTTATGATTTCTTTTAAACTTCTGGTACACATGAGCATATTACAATTGTCATTTTATAATTTGTGTATGCTGATACACATGAGCCTATTCAATTTTATTTTTTATCTTTTCTGCCATGCTAATTAGAAAATTTCGAAATTTGGCAAATTTTAATCTATAAGCCAATGAACAAAGAGATAAATAGTAAAAATATGTTGTAAGATTTCTACTGTATTACTTAAAACCAACCAGGCTTGTAAGGTTTAACTTTGAGCGCAACTGGTTATGGCCAGATAGGAAAGCAGCTTTGTCAGATTCCGACAGAGTTTCTGGCTGCACAGCGTAGACCGAGACACAAATGGTCAGTAGAAGTAACACCCTGGACAACATCTTGTAGCTGAAAACATGATGTAACCAAAACGGCATAATTTCAAATCAAGAAGTAAAAAACTTTGAAAAAAAGAAGAATAAACCTATCACAAAAACGATTAGGCGCCAAATTTTGTGTATGTTAGAAAATAAACAACATTTCATGGCAATGTAGGTAGCTATTCAAATCTTCGGCGTCGTAAAGAAACACAAACTGAAATAAAATATGTTAGAGATTCAGTTTGCTTATATTCAAACTGCTTATGTTCCTTAGCTCCAGTCAGTCCGAGCTAAGCCATTGGTTAGTCTACGGTCTTGTGGTTCCCAGATAAGCCATTGGTCAGTCTACGGTCTTGTGGTTCCCCACTAAGCCATTGGTTAGTCTACGGTCTTGTGGTTCCCCACTAAGCCATTGGTCAGTCTACGGTCTTGTTGGTTCCCCAATAAGCCATTGGTTAGACTACGGTCTTGTGGTTCCCCGCTAAGCCATTGGTTAGTCTACGGCCTTGTGGTTCCCCACTAAGCCATTGGTCAGTCTACGGTCTTGTGGTTCCCCGCTAAGCCATTGGTTAGACTACGGTCTTGTGGGTCCCCACTAAGCCATTGGTTAGTCTACGGTTTGTTGGTTCCCCAATAAGCCATTGGTTAGACTACGGTCTTGTGGTTCCCCGCTAAGCCATTGGTTAGTCTACGGTCTTGTGGTTCCCCACTAAGCCATTGGTCAGTCTACGGTCTTGTGGTTCCCCACTAAGCCATTGGTCAGTCTACGGTCTTGTGGTTCCCCACTAAGCCATTGGTTAGACTACGGACTTGTGGGTCCCCACTAAGCCATTGGTTAGTCTACGGTCTTGTGGTTCCCCACTAAGCCATTGGTTAGTCTACGGTCTTGTGGTTCCCCACTAAGCCATTGGTTAGTCTACGGGTTAGGGTTAGGGTTCCCCGCGGTTAAAATCTTTTTTTTTGTTTAGCGATGATTTTTGTTTTGGTCATTTTTTTTCTCATTAAACAACTAATAATTCTGCTTTATGATTTGATCACGGGTGACTTGCTTCGTGTGTGGACAGGGCCGCGATAGACCTGATGAGAGAGACGCAGGGCAAAGAGACACACAAGGGCAATGGACCCAACAAGCATGAGATCCGAAATGGCAGGAAACCCACAAATGCGGAGAGCCGAAAGAGCAGGTCACCTTCAAAGGGCTGGAGACTGGCAAAGACAGGAGATCCACAAGGGCAGAAGACCAGCAAGGGCATTAGGACCAGCAAGGGCAGGGGACGTGCAAATGCAGGAGCCCCACAAGGACATGCGACTAGTAAAGGCAGGAGACCCACAATGGCAGACATTGAAGGCGAACTTCCCCAGTATTGCAGTACTCCTAGCAGAACTGTTTTTACAAAAGCTAAGGGTATGGTGTAGAACTGTCTGTACGAATATTGTTTAAAGACATAAAGATAAGGTGAATGACTGTCTGTATGCCCATTGTAACAGTTGGAGCCTGTGGATAGTTTCTAAAAATTCCGGTTTAAAGAAGTGAATCCGTTTAAGCCCTACTTATTATTATTATTATTATTATTATTATTATTATTATTATTATTATTATTATTATTATTATTATTATTATTATTATTATTATCATCTCAATGATTATATTCAAGAATTTATTTGTAAAAATATAGTTCTAATAATTCAAACAAAACTTGTCAAAATCTAAATATGTTGTCAAAATAACTTACCAAATATTTTTGTCAGTCCTCTAACAAGACAGCACTCGAGCTTCCAGCTTTGGTAGGGTACCCAGACAAGGGAGTCTGTGTTATTTATATATTGAAGTGTATAATCAGACGAATTAAAATAAAGACATACTTAGCCAAAGATGATCAACTTGCCTTCAGTGTCTCTCTCATGTCAGCATCGTGTTGCAAGGCAATTGAATAAAGGTTTAATGGCTCTTAAATGGGACTCATGTGAGTTAATTTAATTGACTATGAGGCCGACAGCTTGGTGAACAGCATGTATAATAATTGCACAGAAATGAATAAACACGTGGACGTCACCATATCGTGTTTCGTTCTTGCTTGCATTAGGTCACCAGAAACACATTCTTTTGACAGGAGGTTAGGGTTTTGATAATACAGTCTTACGGTCGTTTGTTTTTTTTTGCGGGGTTGGGAGGGGGGGGGGCATACGTACGTGGTGTCACCTGGTTGATTGTATTGTGCTGCGTGGTCGATTAAATAATAATAATAATAATAATAAAGTTCATTTCATAAACACGCTTCATCCCCAAAGGCTCGAAGCGCGGTACAAAGTCAACAAAAAACAAATCTATAATTTACCACATTTAAAACAAACGCAACACTACAAAAACTAATTCCAAGCATACAATATCAAAGTCTTTCTAGCCATTTCAACCGTGAGCAGCACAGCCATTATGCATTAAATGGAAAATATGGTAGACAATCATCTCAGAAGGTGTTTGCGAAATAGATGTGTCTTTAGATCGAATTGAAGAGGAATGACCTTGTCGATCTATTATGGGTCATAGGTTTGTTAATGTTTTATTACAAGTCTGATGATATGGAGATATTTCGTCGATGACAATGTTGAAAATGGTAGACAATATTCAGTAACGTGGTTGATACTAGTGGTTAACGGGGTTGATAATTGCAGTGTGATAGGTTGATAAAAGCTGATCAAGGGGTTGCATAGAACAAAATACTTTTGGATAATCTGGTGTTATGGTGTTTGTACGGTTTAGTGTGGATGATTATAAATTTAACGGAATTGGCTATTGTGGGCTAAAAGGTTTGGTTTCTGTTGATTGGGGTCAAAGAGTACACTTGGTTACGAGGTTGATAATAACAAGTAACTTGGTTTATCACAGCAGTTTTGAGTCTTTGATCAAATCGGTTTATCACAGCAGTTTTGAGTCTTTGATCAAATGTGTTTATCACAGCAGTTTTGAGTCTTTGATCAAATGTGTTTATCACAGCAGTTTTCAGTCTTTGATCAAATGTGTTTATCACAGCAGTTTTGAGTCTTTGATCAAATGTGTTTATCACAGCAGTTTTCAGTGTTTGATCCAATGTGTTTATCACAGCAGTTTTGAGTCTTTGATCCAATGTGTTAATCACAGCAGTTTTGAGTCTTTGATCAAATGTGTTTATCACAGCAGTTTTGAGTCTTTGATCCAATGTGTTTATCACAACAGTTTTGAGTCTTTGATCCAATGGGTTTATCACAGCAGTTTTGAGTCTTTGATCCAATGGGTTTATCAGAGCAGTTTTGAGTCTTTGATCAAATGTGTTTATCACAGCAGTTTTGAGTCTTTGATCCAATGTGTTTATCACAGCAGTTTTGAGTCTTTGATCCAATGGGTTTATCATAGCAGTTTTGAGTCTTTGATCCAATGTGTTTATCACAGCAGTTTTGAGTCTTTGATCCAATGTGTTTATCACAGCAGTTTTGAGTCTTTGATCAAATGTGTTTATCACAGCAGTTTTGAGTCTTTGATCCAATGTGTTTATCACAGCAGTTTTGAGTCTTTGATCCAATGGGTTTATCACAGCAGTTTTGAGTCTTTGATCCAATGTGTTTATCACAGCAGTTTTGAGTCTTTGATCCAATGTGTTTATCACAGCAGTTTTGAGTCTTTGATCAAATGTGTTTATCACAGCAGTTTTGAGTCTTTGATCAAATGTGTTTATCACAGCAGTTTTGAGTCTTTGATCAAATGTGGTTACTGGGTTTTTTTTTCCTTTCGGTTTCTCTAACTAATAACATAACAGATCAAATCAGTCACACTATTTTTGTTATATTATAATGTACATGGTGAATGAAAGGTTTATTTATGTAAATGAGTTTATCAACGAATACTCCTACACCAATAAATTGATATTGACCAAACACATACACTTGAGTATCCATACTCAAATACCGAAGGGTACTGAACTCATAATATCCATACCTATGGGGGCGGGGGCACCATTTCAGTTTTTCTTATATAAACTACATAATTTTAAATTGTTTTAAACATCACGATAGGATCTATGTGAATCGGTGGACATACCCCCCCCTGCCCCATCTCAGACCAAACTAAAACGGTACTTTATTAAATGGGTCCCCATCCAGGCCCCTATTTCAATTTAAGTGTACTATAGTTATAGTAGTACAATTTAGTTTAATAATATCTCGCATTTTAGAAATAATTACGTAGAAATATAATTTGTTACACTTTTTTTTTGTTTACTGAAGATTTTAAATTTAATCTAGAATGTTCTAGAATGTTCTAGAATGTTCTAGAATGTTCTAGAATGTTCTAGAATGCTCTATATTGTTTTTCGGGGATTTAGAATATATCTAAAAGTTAAATCGAAAAAATCGCACTATGCATGATCCCATAGAGAAAAAGGATCATATTATGGCACTGGAACACATCGGTTACGCGATTCCATCGGGGACCAGAATACCATCTAGATCCCATGGGTAACAGAATTAAACGGGATCAGGATCCTATCAGGAAAAAGGAATAACAGCAGAAAAGTGAGTCCCTAGGTTGAGCGGGATCCCCCAGAAAACGTTAGGCTGACGAGATCTGTAGCCCAACGGGATCCACTGAAATCGGGATCCCACTGAGATCAAGAAACCGACCAGTTCGGGATCCCAATGGGAGCTGGATTCCCATGGATCCGGAGCAAGAAGAAAATGGAATTCCACCGGGAATGTGATCACACCGGGAATGTGATCACACCGGGAATGTGATCACACCGGGAATGTGATCACACCGGGAATGTGATCACACCGGGAATGAGATCACACCGGGAATGTGATCACACCGGGAATGTGATCACACCGGGAATGTGATCACACCGGGAATGAGATCACACCGGGAATGAGATCACACCGGGAATGAGATCACACCGGGAATGTGATCACACCGGGAATGAGATCACACCGGGAATGTGATCACACCGGTAATGAGATCACACCGGGAATGTGGTCACACCGGGAATGAGATCACACCGGGAATGAGATCACATCGGGAATGTGATCACAGATCACACCGGGACTGAGCTCACACCGGGAATTTGATCACACCGGGAATGAGATCACACCGGGAATGTGATCACACCGGGAATGAGATCACACCGGGAATGTGATCACACCGGGAATGAGATCACACCGGGAATGAGATCACATCGGGAATGTGATCACACCGGGAATGAGATCACACCGGGAATGAGATCACACCGGGAAAAGTGATTACGCCGGGATCGGGTTCAGAATGGGATATGGGTATTCATTAGAATTGGGGTCTTACCAGGTTTGGGGTCCTAATGCAATACCGTGCAACGCTGCGTATGTTAGCTAGTATTATTAAAAATGTAATTAGACAATAAAAACTTCCATTAGCCAAAACTTATCAGGCTCGCTGCAGGGAAATTTAATGTTTCATTCATTTCACTTGCATATCAATTTAGTGCGTTAAAAAATTGAAACATTACTTTCATTTTCTAATGGGAATCATTTGAACTTATGTAATTGTCTCGTCAGCAGCCCCTTAAAGAATATCATGTATAATCATTGCATAGAAATGAAATAATCACTGCACATGATCATGTCTTGTCACAGCGTGGATTATATTGTGTCACTGGGGTCGAGGCATATGATTGGAGGTTACAGTGTTAATAATACTGAGTTACGCCGTTCATTTTACCTGGTTACGTGTAACGGGGACAATTCACGTGGGTTTTCATTGAGATTAAATGGGTTCCTTGTGGGTTATGGACTTGCTTATAGTGTGCTACGTGGCTCATTTTAAGTGGCTTCGTGGTTGCTAAAGAGGGTTATGATTTAAATTATTAAGGGATGGTAGGGCTTGTAATAACAGGTTACTGAGCTAATTAGGGCTTGTAATAACAGGTTACTGAGCTCATTAGGGCTTGTAATAACAGGTTACTGAGCTAATTAGGGCTTGTAATAACAGGTTACTGAGCTAATTAAGGCTTGTAATAACAGGTTACTGAGCTAATTAGGGCTTGTAATAACAGGTTACTAAGCTAATTAGGGCTTGTAATAACAGGTTACTGAGCTAATTAGGGCTTGTAATGGCAGGTTACTGAGCAAATTAGGGTTTGTAATAACAGGTTACTGAGCTGATTAGGGCGGTATATATTGCGCTCATTTTAGCGGATAAATGGGTTGGTTATTGATTGTTGATTGTTGATTGTTGATTGCTGATTGTTGATTGTTCATTGTTCATTGTTGATTGTTGATTTTTTTTTTAGTTTAGCTGATTATGAGATTGATTTTTTTTTATGCGGGGTAGATACAAACGAGTCAGGGGATGATTATAGCGTGAAATGGATTAATCGTCTTTGTTAATGATTGTGGATTATGCGACTGACAATGACTCCTTCTAGTCTTAAATTCTCCATGACATTTGAGTTCCTAACAAGGGTGATTTCTTTTCAATAGGTACTTGTTAATTAAACTAGTACCCACATCAGGTTCTTTCAGTTGATTGCAAGATTCTTTTAGGGGGCCCTGAAAAATAAAACTACAATACATTGTTAATTTTACAAACTAATTGGTCTTGTTACTGTTCAGATAATTCATTTTTGTGTGTGCACAATTTAACATTATGCGCCTATACCTTGAGCCTTTTCTATTTTGCCTACCATCGGCTACATATCACTTGTTAAAGATGGACCAAAATTCGAAAAGTGTGTCTCTTTGTGTCTGCATTTATTAAGTGTATGAAACTATTAAGTATTTAGAATAAGTAAAAGGTAACAATAATTTTTGAAAAGTTAATTTTCTAATATTTTTTTTTTAAACGGCATTGTGTTTTTTGACTATTTTCAAATTTTAATTTTAAGCAGCATGAAAGACTTTTAAGTTATTCAATAAATAATAATACCTTTAAAAAAATGTATTGATTGGTCTGTTCATTTTTTTTGAAAACAATATATTTTTGGGGGTGTAAATATGTGTCTTTTAAGATGAATGAGTGGACAATGAAATAAAATCAATTATATACATGAGGGTGTCATTATGTGGACTCGTACAGCTGTCAGTGATGCCAACTAAGTCATTATGTCGACTCGTACAGTTGTCAGTGAGGCCAACTAAGTCATTATGTCGACACGCACAGTTGTCAGTGAGGCCAACTAAGTCATTATGTCGACTCGTACAGCTGTCAGAGCGGCCCAGTAAGCCATTATATCGTCTTGTACAGCTGCGGTCCACTAAGCCAAAAGCCCAACACAAACGACGAAGTACTATTTTAAATGTAAATAACGTTTTGTTGTACGTAGTGTCATACTTTAAATTCATTTTCTTAAACCGGGTTCGGATATTTAAAGAAAATATCCATAGGGTCCAACTGTTACAATAGGAACACAGTCAGTCCTTCATCCTATCTTTAGATTTGAAACAATTCTCTTGCACTCAGTCCTAGACCCTCGGCTTTTAAACAAAACCATTCCCCCCAATAGTGCTGCATTAATGGGGTAGTCCCACTTCAATTGTCTGCTTATGCGGGTCTCCTTCTGATAATGTAAGACCCTTTTGTGGATAAATATGGAAGCTGTGATATTAATGTGGTAAAACAATGAGCTGTTCAGGGTTAAACACCTACACAGCACACAACATCACATTAGAGGGAAATGGAACCTCGTACACGGCTGGAGAGTTTCCATTGGAAATGAGAAGATGGTTGGTTGTGGCGTATTACAGCTGTTGAGTCAGGGAGAAATTCCACTAAAATTCGATATTTTATTTACGAACACATACATTTTGTTTTGTTTACACTTAAGAACACGTAGACTCTTATTGAAGTGCGTGCAACAATCACAGGCTCATGTCTTCCAATGAAAACTTCATTGTTCTGTTTTCAATTCCCCTCTAATTGCGATTTGGATCTGTTTGACCCCAGGTTTTCTAACACAATTAAGTGTTTATGTCTTACAAAATGACAATAACACAAATGGGTTACAAAGTTCAATCAACAGACAACACAACAAAAATTGTTTTACACCCCCCCCCCTGCTTATATGGCAATCAATAGCCAATCAGGAAAAGTGATGTATATTTTAAATGTCTCTTTTAGGGAAGCGTATTTGTGGTTTCCATTGCCTGCCATATCTTGATACCACTTCAGCTGGAATAGGATTGATGGTACCTATTAGCGGCACATTAACTATAGGGTCTTTTACAGCCTCTTGGTTTGTAACTTTTGGTTCATGGATGGTATCAGTGCTGTCCAGTTTAAATACATATGGAGCACCACATTGCCCACAGAGTGTCTCCTTAAGCATGTTCTGATTTCGTCATTAAGTCATCCTATCTGGAGTGTTGACAATGTATCACCCTGGTGTTTAGGCCACTCATGTAACGACTTCTGGTTACCATGATGAACTTTGAGGTAGAGACTGACCGAATTTCGGCTTCGATTTCGGCGCAAAAAGTGGCCATTTTATCACTTTCGGCCAAGTTTTGGTTTCGGCTGAATCTGAATAGTAAACTTTCGGTTTAATTTCGGTTTCGGCCGAAAGAGAAAAGTTAACTTTCGAGGTTTTTTTCGGATTCGTTCGAAATTGACTTTGACTTTTGGCCATTCGGCCGAAAGTGACTGAAGTTTTCGGTCATCAAATACTCAGCAAAAAAGATATTTAACAACAAACTAAGCGACATTTAAGAACAAACTAAACGATCTTTAAGAACAAATTAAGCGATCTTTAATAACAAACTAAACGATCTTAAAGAGCAAACTAAACGATTTATAAGCACGAACTAAATGATCTTTAAGAACAAAACAAATGATCTTTAATAGTAAACTAAATGATTTAAAAGAATTAAATAATCCATCTTAACAGAAAACTTAATGTTCTTTAGGAACAAATTAAAGATCTTTAAAAAACAAACTAATCGATCTTAAGGAATGAAATCAATTATCTTTAAGAACAAACTAAGCGATCTTTAAGAAAAAATAAACGATTTTTTTAAAAAGTAAAAGATCTATAAAAACAAGCTAAATAATATTTAAAAACAAATTGAATGATTTTTAAGAACAGCTAAGCGATATTTAAGAATAAAATCAATGATCTTTAAGAACAAACTAAGCGATCTTTATGAACAAACTAAACGATCTTTCAATAACACAAACTAAGCGATCTTTAAGAAAAAACTTAGCGACCTTTTTGAACAAACTAAAGGATCTTTATGAACAAACTAACCGATCTTTAAGAACAAATAAAGCGATCATTAACAAAAAAACTGAACAATCTTTGACAACAAACCAGGCGATCATTATGAAAAAACTAAACGATCTTTAAAACAAATAAAGCGATCATGAACAAAAAACTGACGATCTGTAACAAATAACTAAACGATCTTTAAGAACAAACTAAATTATCTTTAAGAACAAACTAAATTATCTTTAAGAACAAACTAAGTGGTCCTTAAGAAAAAACTAAACTATCTTTAAAAACAAATAAAGCGATCTTTTAGAATCATGATCAGACCAACAATTTTAAGAGACCTGGTTTAAAAAAAAAATTCACCAACAATGGGGGTGAGGGAGGTTAGTCTCCAAACGAAATAATTACGTCACCAGCACGAAAAGACTAGTGTGTTGTTACTAGGTTGAATAATAATACAGTGATATCTTGCAAGCTATTAATGAAAACACAAAGCATTAGTATTACGAAAACAGCGAAAAATACTGGTGATATTTTTATAGCCTCAATAACATATATTTAGGTGGCCATTGGCTCTATTAGAGCCACAATAATTGTTGTAGGTATATGTTCTAGCTTGTAATTATATTATAAAAGAAAAGGCACTCAAGAGTATATTCTGTAATAATCCCCCCTCCCTTTTTTTTCCCCATTTTTGCCAAATTTTCTCCTACCATACAATTTTTTTTAAGCAATTAAAATTACTTTTATATTAAAATGGAAAAATCCAAAGTATTCATTAGATCAAAAGGGGGCCAGAGTAGATAGTGTCTGAGTGAGACTGGGCCGCATCAAGTATTCCACACAAAAAAAAGCGATTACAACTGTTACAATCTGCTCAACTTTTATAAATAACAATAAAATTATAAAGTGTTCTCAAGAACAAGGCTTCACTTTCTTCCACCTACTCATTGTTGCCAGAGACCTGGCAGTGCTTCTTTTTACACAGCTGAGCAACTTTGGCTTGAGTGAGGAAGCAACTAAGACTCTCAGTATAGCTTGAAGATCCTCAACAGTAAGTTTGGCCCTGAACTTTGACTTGTTAAAGTGCATAGTGAAAAAAAGCTATTCACTCTGATAGCTACTCCCAAAAAGTCGTATGATCCGCTTCAACAACCCTAACAATTTCCGAGAAGGTGGAGGGCAAAGTAATCTAGGGTTGGTGGTACTCAAGTATGTAAGTAGTCTCTTACATTATATTTTGAACGGATTTTCAACTTGTGTTTATGAGGCATAAGGGTGATCTTATCTAGTCATTCTCAAAGGATGTGGGGGGTCGATTTTCGACCGAGTGGTTCTCAAATTATGAAAGGGGTCATTTTGATTGTATTTTTTTTTCTTATATGTTTTATTATTTATTAATTTTTTTTTTTTTTATATTTTAAGTGGTTCTCAAGGGGTGGGGTACATGACTGTCTTAATACTAAAATATAGTGATAAGAAAACTCTCCCCAGATGCCCTGTTAGCCCATCTACCATAACATAAGCCCCCAATACTGTACAAGCCTAACTTTAATGTTTCCAGAGAAGGGGTAGAGCTGGAAAATGAAAATGTTTACCCAGGGTCTGAACATATATTTCATCTCTCTTTTCATCATACCAGGGAGTCTGTAAAGGGGGAGCTATCTACAAGAAATTATAAATTAGTGCTGTGTTTCATACTGACAGTACGCCCCCTTGGTTCTTCTACAGTCGACCAATCTTCTTAAGATAACACTCACTATGTCTTCTCCATACGTCCACGCCACAGCTAGCCCCAGGTTGTATAGTAAAGCGCTGGTCAGGACACCTGTACGTGATGCAAAACTGACATGTGTTTTAGTCCAAGGGGTCTCACCTAATTGACGGGTGGCGTGAGTGGGTTGCTATATCACGAGTCTGTGTATTAACGGGTTATAGTATTAGAAAGGTTTTAGAACAATTTGTTTAGAAAAAATCACTACGGTACTTAAGTTGTTTTTTGTGTATACTAAGGTATTGAGTGTAAAATAGTTTGCAATCTGTAATGTGTTTAGATAAGGTTGGATATGTTTAGTTAAGGTTGGATGTGTTTAGTTAAGGTTGGATGTGTTTAGTTACGTTTGGATGTGTTTAGTTAAGGTTGGATGTGTCTAGTTAAGGGTGGCTGTGTCTATTTAAGGTTAGATGTGTCTAGTTAAGGTTGGATGTGGCTAGTTAAGGTTGGATGTGTTTGGTTAAGGTTGGATGTGTTTAGTTAAGGTTGGATGTGTTTATTTGAGCTTGGGTGTGTTCAGTTAAGTTTGGATGTGTTTAGTTAATGTTGGATGTGTCTAGTTAAGGTTGGATGTGTTTAGTTAACGTTGGATGTGCTTAGTTAAGGTTGGATGTGTTTAGTTAAGGTTGGATGTGTTTAGTTAAGGTTGGATGTGTTTATTTGAGGTTGCGTGTGTTCAGTTAAGTTTGGATGTATTTATTTAATGTTTGATGGGTTTAGTTAAGGTTGGATGTGTTTTTTTAACGTTGGATGTGTTTAGTTAAGGTTGGATGTGTTTAGATAAGGTTGGATGTGTTTAGTTAAGGTTGGATGTGTTTAGTTAAGGTTGGATGTGTTTGGTTACGTTGGGATGTGTTTAGTTAAGTTTTGATGTGTTTATTTAATGTTTGATGTGTTTAGTTAAGGTTGGATGTGTTTAGTTAACGTTGGATGTGTTTAGTTAAGGTTGGATGTGTTTAGTTAAGGTTGGATGTGTTTAGATAAGGTTGGATGGGTCCAGTTAAGGTTCGCTGTGCTTCGTTAAGGTTGGCTGTGTCTAGTTAAGTTTGGCTGTGTCTAGTTAAGGTTGGATGTGTCTAGTTAAGGTTGGCTGTGTCTAGTTAAAGTTAGATGTGTCTAGTTAAGGTTGGATGTGGTTAGTTAAGGTTGGATGTGTTCAGTTAAGGTTGGATGTGTTTAGTTAAGGTTGGATGTGTTTATTTGAGGTTGGGTGTGTTCAGTTAAGTTTGGATGTGTTTAGTTAATGTTGGAAGTGTTTAGTTAAGGTTGAATGTGTTTAGTTAACGTTGGATGTGTTTAGTTAACTTTGGATGTGTTTAGATAAGGTTGGATGTGTTTAGATAAGGTTGGATGTGTTTAGTTAAGGTTGGGTGTGTTTAGTTAAGGTTGGATGTGTTAGTTACGTTTGGATGTGTTTAGTTAAGGTTGGATGTGTCTAGTTCAGGTTGGCTGTGTCTATTTAAGGTTAGATGTGTCTAGTTAAGGTTGGATGTGGCTAGTTAAGGTTGGATGTGTTTGGTTAAGGTTGAATAAGTTTAGTTAAGGTTGGATGTGTTTATTTGAGGTTGGGTGTGTTCAGTTAAGTTTGGATGTGTTTAGTTAATGTTGGATGTGTTTAGTTAAGGTTGGATGTGTTTAGTTAACGTTGGATGTGTTTAGTTAAGGTTGGATGTGTTTAGTTAAGGTTGGATGTGTTTATTTGAGGTTGGGTGTGTTCAGTTAAGTTTTGATGTGTTTATTTAATGTTTGATGTGTTTAGTTAAGGTTGGATGTGTTTAGTTAACGTTGGATGTGTTTAGTTAAGGTTGGATGTGTTTAGATAAGGTTGGATGTGTTTAGTTAAGGTTGGATGTGTTTAGTTAAGGTTGGATGTGTTTGGTTACGTTGGGATGTGTTTAGTTAAGTTTTGATGTGTTTATTTAATGTTTGATGTGTTTAGTTAAGGTTGGATGTGTTTAGTTAACGTTGGATGTGTTTAGTTAAGGTTGGATGTGTTTAGTTAAGGTTGGATGTGTTTAGATAAGGTTGGATGTGTTTAGTTAAGGTTTTATGTGTTTAGTTAACGTTGGATGTGTTTAGTTAAGGTTGGGTGTGTTTATTTAATTTTGGATGTGTATAGTTAAGGTTGGATGTGTTTAGCTAAGGGTGGATGTGTTTAGTTACGTTTGGATGTGTTTAGTTAAGGTTGCATGTGTCTATTTAAAGTTAGATGTGCCTAGTTAAGGCTGCATGTGTCTATTTAAAGTTGGATGTGCCTAGTTAAGGTTGGATGTATTTAGTTAAGTGCGGATGTGTTTAGTTAAGTTTGGATGTGTTTAGTTAAGGTTGGATGTGTTTGGATAAGGTTGTATGTGTTTAGTTAAGGTTGGATGTGTCTAGTTAAGGTTGGATGTGTCTAGTTAAGGTTGGATGTGTCTAGTTAAGGTTGGATGTGTCTAGTTAAGGTTGGATGTGTCTAGTTAAGGTTTGATGTGTCTAGTTAAGGTTGGATGTGTTTAGTTAAGTTTGAATGTGTTTAGTTAAGGTTGGATGTGTTTGGTTAAGGTTGGATGTGTTTAGTTAAGGTTCGATGTGTCTAGTTAAGGTTGGATGTGTCTAGTTAAGGTTGGATGTGTCTAGTTAAGGTTTGATGTTTCTAGTTAAGGTTGCATGTGTTTAGTTAAGTTTGAATGTGTTTAATTAAGGTTGATTCTGTTTATTTAAGGTTTGATCTGATTATTTAAGTTTGGATGTGTTTAGTTAAGTTTGGATGTGTTTATTTAAGGTTGGGTGCGTTTAGTTAAGTTTGGACGTGTTTAGTTAAGTTTGGATGTGTTTAGTTAAGTTTGGATGTGTTTAGTTAAGGTTGGATGTGTTTAGTTAAGGTTTGATGTAACTAGTTAAGGTTGGATGTGTCTAGTTCAGGTTCGATGTGTCCAGTTAATGTTGGATATGTTTAGTTAAGGTTGGATGTGTCTAGTTAAGGTTGGATGTGTCTAGTTAAGTGTTAATTTGTCTAGTTGAGGTTGGATGTGTCTAGTTAAGGTTGGATGTGTCTAGGACAGGTTCGATGTGTTTAGATAAGGTTGGATGTGTTTAGTTAAGGTTGGATGTGTTTAGTTAAGGTTGGTTGTGTTTGGTTACGTTTGGATGTGTTTAGTTAAGTTTGCATGTGTCTAGTTAAAGTTGGATGTGTCTAGTTAAAGTTGGCTGTGTCTAGTTAAGGTTGGCTGTGTCTAGTTAAGGTTGGATTTAAGGTTGGTTGTGTTTAGTTAAGGTTGGGTGGGTCCAGTTAAGGTTCGCTGTGTCTCGTTAAGGTTGTCTGTGTCTAGTTAAGTTTGGCTATGTCTAGTTAAGGTTGGATGTGTCTAGTTAAGGTTGGCTGTGTCTAGTTAAGGTTAGATGTGTCTAGTTAACGTTGGATGTGGTTAGTTAAGATTGGATGTGTTCAGTTAAGGTTGGATGTGCGTAGTTAAGGTTGGATGTGTTTATTTGAGGTTGGGTGTTTAAGGTTAGATGTGTCTAGTTAAGGTTGGATGTGTCTAGTTAAGGTTTGATGTGTCTAGTTAAGGTTGGATGTGTTTAGTTAAGTTTGAATGTGTTTAGTTAAGGTTGGATGTGTTTGGTTAAGTGTGGATGTTTTTAGTTAAGGTTCGATGTGTCTAGTTAAGGTTGGATGTGTCTAGTTAAGGTTGGATGTGTCTAGTTAAGGTTTGATGTGTCTAGTTAAGGTTGCATGTGTTTAGTTAAGTTTGAATGTGTTTAGTTAATGTTGATTCTGTTTATTTAAGGTTTGATCTGATTAGTTAAGTTTGGATGTGTATAGTTAAGGTTGGATGTGTTTAGTTAAGGTTGGATGTGTTTAGTTAAGTTTGGATGTGTTTAGTTAAGGTTGGATGTGTTTAGTTACGTTTGGATGTGTTTAGTTAAGGTTGGACGTGTCTAGTTCAGGTTGGCTGTGTCTATTTAAGGTTAGATGTGTCTAGTTAAGGTTGGATGTTGCTAGTTAAGGTTGGATGTGTTTGTTTAATGTTGGATGTGTTTAGTTAAGGTTGGATGTGTTTATTTGATGTTGGGCGTGTTCAGTTAAGTTTGGATGTGTTTAGTTAATGTTGGATGTGTTTAGTTAAGGTTAGATGTGTTTAGTTAATGTTGGATGTGTTTAGTTAATGTTGGATGTGTTTAGTTAAGGTTGGATGTGTTTAGTTAAGGTTGGATGTGTTTATTTGAGGTTATGTGTGTTCAGTTAAGTTTTGATGTGTTTATTTAATGTTTGATGTGTTTAGTTAATGTTGGATGTGTTTAGTTAACGTTGGATGTGTTTAATTAACGTTGGATGTGTTTAGTTAAGGTTGGATGTGTTTAGATAAGGTTGGATGTGTTTAGTTAAGGTTGGATGTGTTTAGTTAAGGATGGATGTGTTTGGTTACGTTGGGATGTGTTTAGTTAAGTTTTGATGTGTTTATTTAATGTTTGATGTTTTTAGTTAAGGTTGGATGTGTTTAGTTAACGTTGGATGTGTTTAGTTAAGGTTGGATGTGTTTAGTTAAGGTTGGATGTGTTTAGATAAGGTTGGATGTGTTTAGTTAAGGTTTTATGTGTTTAGTTAACGTTGGATGTGTTTAGTTAAGGTTGGGTGTGTTTATTTAATTTTGGAAGTGTATAGTTAAGGTTGGATGTGTTTAGTTAAGGGTGGATGTGTTTAGTTACGTTTGGATGTGTTTAGTTAAGGTTGCATGTGTCTATTTAAAGTTAGATGTGCCTAGTTAAGGTTGCAAGTCTATTTAAAGTTGGATGTGCCTAGTTAAGGTTGGATGTATTTAGTTAAGTGCGGATGTGTTTAGTTAAGTTTGGATGTGTTTAGTTAAGGTTGGATGTGTTTGGTTAAGGTTGGATGTGTTTAGTTTAGGTTGGATGTGTCTAGTTAACGTTGGATGTGTCTAGTTAAGGTTGGATGTGTCTAGTTAAGGTTGGATGTGTCTAGTTAAGGTTGGATGTGTCTAGTTAAGGTTTGATGTGTCTAGTTAAGGTTGGATGTGTTTAGTTAAGTTTGAATGTGTTTAGTTAAGGTTGGATGTGTTTGGTTAAGGTTGGATGTGTTTAGTTAAGGTTCGATGTGTCTAGTTAAGGTTGGATGTGTCTAGTTAAGGTTGGATGTGTCTAGTTAAGGTTTGATGTTTCTAGTTAAGGTTGCATGTGTTTAGTTTAGTTTGAATGTGTTTAATTAAGGTTGATTCTGTTTATTTAAGGTTTGTTCTGATTAGTTAAGTTTGGATGTGTTTAGTTAAGTTTGGATGTTTTTATTTAAGGTTGGGTGCGTTTAGTTAAGTTTGGACGTGTTTAGTTAAGTTTGGATGTGTTTAGTTAAGTTTGGATGTGTTTAGTTAAGGTTGGATGTGTCTAGTTCAGGTTCGATGTGTCCAGTAATGTTGGATATGTTTAGTTAAGGTTGGATGTGTCTAGTTAAGGTTGGATGTGTCTAGTTAAGTGTTAATTTTTCTAGTTAAGGTTGGATGTGTTTAGTTAAGGTTGGATGTGTTTGGCTACGTTTGGATGTGTTTAGTTAAGGTTGCATGTGTCTAGTTAAAGTTGGATGTGTCTAGTTAAGGTTGGATGTGTTTAGTTAAGGTCGGATGTGTTTATTTGAGGTTGGGTGTGTTCAGTTAAGTTTGGATGTGTTTAGTTAATGTTGGATGTGTTTAGTTAAGGTTTTATGTGTTTAGTTAACGTTGGATGTGTTTAGTTAAGGTTGGGTGTGTTTATTTAATTTTGGATGTGTATAGTTAAGGTTGGATGTGTTTAGCTAAGGGTGGATGTGTTTAGTTACGTTTGGATGTGTTTAGTTAAGGTTGCATGTGTCTATTTAAAGTTAGATGTGCCTAGTTAATGCTGCATGTGTCTATTTAAAGTTGGATGTGCCTAGTTAAAGTTGGATGTATTTAGTTAAGTGCGGATGTGTTTAGTTAAGTTTGGATGTGTTTAGTTAAGGTTGGATGTGTTTAGTTAAGGTTGGATGTGTCTATTTAACGTTGGATGTGTCTAGTTAAGGTTGGATGTGTCTAGTTAAGGTTTGATGTGTTTAGTTAGTTTGGATGTGTTTAGTTAAGTTTTGGTGTGTTAGTTAAGGTTGGGTGTGTTTAGTTAAGGTTCGATGTGTCTAGTTAAGGTTGGATGTGTCTAGTTAAGGTTGGATGTGTCTAGTTAAGGTTTGACTGTCGTACACACTCACCCATAGGGCTTGGCTCTGTCATACTTGTTCACCCATAGGACTTTGCTAAGTCGTATACACTCACTCATAGAGGTTGGCTCTGTCATACAAACTAACTCATAGGGCTTGGCTCTGTTGTACTCACTAACCCCTAGGGCTTGGCTATGTCGTACACACTCACAAATAGGGCTTGGCTTTGTCGTTCTCACTTGCACATAGGGCTTTGCTCTGTCGAACTGATTCACCATATGGCTTGGCTATGACTTAGACACTCACCAATAATGCTGGGCTCTGTCGTACACACTCATTCATACGGCTGGGCTCTGTCGTACACACTCATTCATACGGCTGGGCTCTGTCGTACACACTCATTCATACGGCTGGGCTCTGTCGTACACACTCATTCATACGGCTGGGCTCTGTCGTTCTCACTCACCCATAGGGCTTATCTCTGTCGAACTCAATAATACATAGGTCTTGGCTATGTCGTGTACACTCACCCATAAGGCTTGGCTCTGTTATACTCACTCACTCATAGAGCTTGACTCTGTCGTACTCACTCACCCATAGGGCTTGGCTCTGTTATACTCACTCCCCATAGGGTTTGGCTCTGTCGTACTCACTCACCCATAGGCTTGGCTCTGTCGTACTCACTCCACCATTAATCACATCTGGGTTGGTTAGAGATTGGATGAGAGCAAGGGACATAAGAAATAAAAAGCTTTATTAAAATATTCATCATTTTCACCTTTGAAATATACTCCCTTTGATTTGTCATGTACGACTGACTCGTATAAAAAAGCTCACGTTGTCTGTCTCTGTATGTTTGTCTGTCTCTATATGTTTGTCTGTCTCTGTATGTTTGTCTCTTTATGTTTGTCTGTCTCTGTATGTTTGTCTGTCACTGTATGTTTGTCTGTCTCTGTATGTTTGTCACTGTATGTTTGTCACTGTATGTTTGTCACTGTATGTTTGTCACTGTATGTTTGTCTGTTCTTTATGTTTGTCTGTCTCTGTATGTTTGCTGTCCATGACAGAAACGTCCACTTTTTGTATGGTCCTTCTGCAGGTTTCTATCTAACGTATGCAGGCTTCTCTCTATATCCTGCAGGTTTCCCTCTGCATCCTGCAGGTTTCTCTCTATATCCTGAAGGTTTCTCTCTACATCCAGCAGGTTTCTCTCTACATCCTGCAGGTTTCTCCCTACATCCTGCAGGTTTCTCTCTAACTTCTGCAGGTTTCCCTCTAACTAGTCTAGATTCTTATTTTAAGTCGAATATGTTGACCTTTATGTTCACCTTTATGTTGACTTTTATGTTGACCTTTATGTTCACCTTTATGTTGACTTTTAAGTTGACCTTTATGTTCACCTTTATGTTGACTTTTATGTTGACATTTATGTTCACCTTTATGTTGACTTTTATGTTGACCTTTATGTTCACCTCTATGTTCACCTTTATGTTGACCTATTTTAAAATAAATCTTTTAATTTCTATCATTTACAAAAATAATTCATTACTAACAAGTCACACACACAAAAGAACACACTCACACACAGATACACAGTGAGACTTGTTATGACACTAGGTAAACGTTACGACGTCCTGAAACAAAGTACGAGGCCGTTAGATATGGTACGACGTCCTGAAACAAGGTACGATGCCGTTAGATATGGTACGACGCCGTTAGATATGGTACGACGTCCTGAAACAAGGTACGACGCCGTTAGATATGGTACGACGTCCTGAAACAAGGTACGACGCCGTTAGATATGGTACGACGCCGTGAGATATGGTACGACGTCGTGAAACAAGGTACGACGCCGCGAGATAAGGTACGACGTCCTGAAACAAGGTACGACGCCGTTAGACATGGTACGACGTCCTGAAACAAGGTATGACGCCGTTAGATATGGTACGACGTCCTGAAACAAGGTACGACGCCGTTAGATATGGTACGACGTCCTGAAACAAGGTATGACGCCGTTAGATATGGTACGACGTCCTGAAACAAGGTACGACGCCGTTAGATATGGTACGACGTCCTGAAACAAGGTATGACGCCGTTAGATATGGTACGACGTCCTGAAACAAGGTACGACGCCGTTAGATATGGTACGACGTCCTGAAACAAGGTATGACGCCGTTAGATATGGTACGACGTCCTGAAACAAGGTACGACGCCGTTAGATATGGTACGACGTCCTGAAACAAGGTATGACGCCGTTAGATATGGTACGACGTCCTGAAACAAGGTACGACGCCGTTAGATATGGTACGACGTCCTGAAACAAGGTATGACGCCGTTAGATATGGTACGACGTCCTGAAACAAGGTACGACGCCGTTAGATATGGTACGACGTCCTGAAACAAGGTATGACGCCGTTAGATATGGTACGACGTCCTGAAACAAGGTATGACGCCGTTAGATATGGTACGACGTCCTGAAACAAGGTACGACGCCGTTAGATATGGTACGACGTCCTGAAACAAGGTATGACGCCGTTAGATATGGTACGACGTCCTGAAACAAGGTACGACGCCGTTAGATATGGTACGACGTCCTGAAACAAGGTACGACGCCGTTAGATATGGTACGACGTCCTGAAACAAGGTATGACGCCGTTAGATATGGTACGACGCCCTGAAACAAGGTATGACGCCGTTAGATATGGTACGACGTCCTGAAACAAGGTACGACGCCGTTAGATATGGTACGACGCCATGAAACAAGGTATGACGCCGTTAGATATGGTACGACGTCCTGAAACAAGATACGACGCCGTTAGATATGGTACGACGCCATGCAACAAGGTACGACGCCGTTAGATATGGTACGTCGCCATGAAACAAGGTATGACGCCGTTAGATATGGTACGACGCCCTGAAACAAGGTACGACGCCGTTAGATATGGTACGACGCCATGCAACAAGGTACGACGCCGTTAGATATGGTACGACGTCCTGAAACAAGGTATGACGCCGTTAGATATGGTACGACGTCCTGAAACAAGGTACGACGCCGTTAGATATGGTACGACGTCCTGAAACAAGGTATGACGCCGTTAGATATGGTACGACGTCCTGAAACAAGGTATGACGCCGTTAGATATGGTACGACGTCCTGAAACAAGGTATGACGCCGTTAGATATGGTACGACGTCCTGAAACAAGGTATGACGCCGTTAGATATGGTACGACGTCCTGAAACAAGGTATGACGCCGTTAGATATGGTACGACGTCCTGAAACAAGGTATGACGCCGTTAGATATGGTACGACGTCCTGAAACAAGGTATGACGCCGTTAGATATGGTACGACGTCCTGAAACAAGGTATGACGCCGTTAGATATGGTACGACGTCCTGAAACAAGGTATGACGCCGTTAGATATGGTACGACGTCCTGAAACAAGGTATGACGCCGTTAGATATGGTACGACGTCCTGAAACAAGGTATGACGCCGTTAGATATGGTACGACGTCCTGAAACAAGGTATGACGCCGTTAGATATGGTACGACGTCCTGAAACAAGGTACGACGCCGTTAGATATGGTACGACGTCCTGAAACAAGGTATGACGCCGTTAGATATGGTACGACGTCCTGAAACAAGGTATGACGCCGTTAGATATGGTACGACGTCCTGAAACAAGGTACGACGCCGTTAGATATGGTACGACGTCCTGAAACAAGGTATGACGCCGTTAGATATGGTACGACGTCCTGAAACAAGGTACGACGCCGTTAGATATGGTACGACGTCCTGAAACAAGGTATGACGCCGTTAGATAAGGTACGACGTTATGAAACAAGGTAGGAAGCCGTTACATATTTACGACGCCATAAAAAAACAATTTACAACACCATGAAACAAGGTACGATGCCATGAAACAATTTACGACGTCTTGAAACAAGGTACGACGCCATGAAACAAGGTACGACGCCATGAAAGAAGGTACGACGCCGTGAAACAAGTTATTGGAACGAGAGACAGGGTGTGGCAACGAGAGACAAGGTTTGACGTTTTCAGATGCCGTCACGTTAAGATTTCAGACGGGGGCGTCGTATGATCGATGATCACATCTCATCTCGTAACAGCGCCCTCAAGGGGGTTGGGGTGAGTGCTTTAACACCAATGCAAATTTCCTGCACACCACTACCAGGATACCAGAGCACGTCACGTGACCAGTTTGATGGCTTATCTTAGGCCCCGCTGTCGGTATAAACTAGACTGACCGTCGGCGACGCTCTTAAGAGACGACGTGTTGCACTTGAATAATGAACATACATTATGACCTCAGGAACTTTCAAAAGGCGGAATTTAGACAAAAATTAACATTGTTTTCTGTGAGGGTTGGGGTCAGGGGAGGGTTGGGGTCAGGGGAGGGTTGGGGTCAGGGGAGGGTTGGGGTGTTTGCAACATCAGATTTTTTTAATAGTTTTTCAACGGTTTTGGCGACCATCATTTAACGAGGCTTTAGCTACATAGTTTGTTTAACATGCTTGTATTCAGACTCGGATGTCCGATGGGTTTTGTGTGCTGTGTGTGTGAGGGTGTGCGTGTGTGTGTGTGTGAGCGCGCGCGTGTGTGTGTGTGTGTGGGTGTGTGCGTGTGTGTGTGTGTGTGTGTGGGTGTGTGTGTGTGGGTGTGTGTGTGTGTGTGGGTGTGTGTGGGGGGGGGTGTTAGAATGAGTGGCATGTGTGAGGGACATGATCAATGACATCCTGATCATAGGCAGCATGTAACATATGAGTTGAAAACAGCAAAGTTACCTCAAATTCTCAACACATCACGAAATACCTCAGATTGTGGAGACACAATCTATGATGCGAAGTTGATAATGTGTAAGGTGTTTGGTTCAATCCTTGATGTGTTTGGTTCATGTATTAGGTTTAACCCTTTATGTGTTTGGTTCAACCCTTGATGTGTTTGGTTCAAACCTTGATGTGTTTGGTTCAACACTTCATGTGTTTGGTTCAATCCTTGATGTGTTTGGTTCATGTATTAGGTTTAACCCTTCATGTGTTTGGTTCAACCCTTGATGTGTTTGGTTCAAACCTTGATGTGTTTGGTTCAACACTTCATGTGTTTGGTTCAATCCTTGATGTGTTTGGTTCATGTATTAGGTTTAACCCTTCGTGTGTTTGGTTCAACCCTTCATGTGTTTGGTTCAAACCCTGAGGTGTTTGGTTCAACCCTTGATGTGTTTAGTTCAACCTTTGATGTGTTTGGTTCAACCTTTGATGTGTTTGGTTCAACCCTTGATGTGTTAAGTTCAAACCTTGATGTGTTTAGTTCAACCCTTGATGTGTTTGGTTCAACCTTTGATGTATTTGGTTCAAACATTAATGTGTTTAGTTCAAATTTGATGTGTTTAGTTCAACCCTTGATGTGTTTAGTTCAACCTTTGAGGTGTTTGGTTCAAACCTTGATGTGTTTGGTTTAACCCTTGATGTGTTTAGTTCAACCCTTTAGGTGCTTGGTTCAGCCCTTGATGTGTTTGGTTTAACCCTTGATGTGTTTAGTTCAACCCTTGATGTGTTTTTTCAACCCTTGATGTGTTTAGTTCAACCCTTGATATGTTTGGTTCAACCCTTGATGTGTTTGGTTCAACCCTTGAGGTGTTTGGTTCAACCATTGATGTGTTTGGTTTAACCCTTGATGTGTTTGGTTCAACCCTTGAGGTGTTTGGTTCAACACTTGGGGTGTTTGGTTCAACCCTTGATGTGTTTGGTTTAACCCTTGATGTGTTTGGTTTAACCCTTGATGTGTTTGGTTCAACCCTTGATGTGTTTTTTCAACCCTTGATGTGTTTGGTTCAACCGTTGAGGTGTTTGGTTTAACACTTGATGTTTTTGGTTTAACCCTTGATGTGTTTGGTTCAACCCTTGAGGTGTTTGGTTTAACACTTGATGTTTTTGGTTTAACCCTTGATGTGTTTGGTTCAACCCTTGATGTGTTTTTCAACCCTTGATGTGTTTAGTTCAACCCTTGATGTGTTTGGTTCAACCCTTGATGTGTTTTTTCAACCCTTGATGTGTTTAGTTCAACCCTTGATACGTTTGGTTTTAACCTTGATGTGTTTTTTCAACCCATAATGTGTTTAGTTCAACCCTTGATGTGTTTGGTTTAACCCTTGATGTGTTTAGTTCAACCCTTGATGTGTTTGGTTCAACCCTTGATTTGTTTGGTTCAACCCTTGATGTGTTTGGTTTAACCCTTGGTGTGTTTTTTCAACCCTTGATGTGTTTGGTTCAACCCTTCATGTGTTTAGTTCAACCCTTTATGTGTTTGGTTCAACCCTTGATGTGTTTTTTCAACCCTTGGTGTGTTTAGTTCAACCCTTGATGTGTTTGGTTTAACCCTTGATGTGTTTTTTCAACCCTTGACGTGTTTAGTTCAACCCTTGATGTGTTTGGTTCAACCCTTGAGGTTTTTGGTTCAACCATTGAGGTGTTTTTTCAACCCTTGATGTGTTTAGTTCAACCCTTGATACGTTTGGTTTTAATCTTGATGTGTTTTTTCAACCCATAATGTGTTTAGTTCAACCCTTGATGTGTTTGGTTTAACCCTTGATGTGTTTAGTTCAACCCTTGATGTGTTTGGTTCAACCCTTGATTTGTTTGGTTCAACCCTTGATGTGTTTGGTTTAACCCTTGGTGTGTTTTTTCAACCCTTGATGTGTTTGGTTCAACCCTTCATGTGTTTAGTTCAACCCTTTATGTGTTTGGTTCAACCCTGATGTGTTTTTTCAACCCTTGATGTGTTTGGTTCAACCCTTGATATGTTTAGTTCAACCCTTGAGGTATTTTTTCAACCCTTGATGTGTTTGGTTCAACCCTTGATGTGTTTGGTTCAACCCTTGATGTGTTTGGTTTAACCCTTGATGTGTTTGGTTCAACAGTTGATGTGTTTGGTTCAACCCTTGATGTGTTTGGTTCAACCCTTGATGTGTTATTTCAACCCTTGATGTGTTTGGTTCAACCCTTGATGTGTTTTTTCAACCCTTGATGTGTTTGATTCAACCCTTGATGTGTTTGGTTCAACCCTTGATGTGTTTGGCTCAACCCTTGATGTGTTTTTTCAACCCTTGATGTGTTTGGTTCAACCCTTGATGTGTTTAGTTCAACCCTTGAGGTGTTTGGTTCAACACTTGATGTTTTTGGTTAACCCTTGATGTGTTTGGTTCAACCCTTGAGGTGTTTAGTTCAACCCTTTATGTGTTTAGTTCAACCCTTTATGTGTTTGGTTCAACCCTTGATGTGTTTAGTTCAACCCTTGATGTGTTTGGTTCAACCCTTGATGTGTTTGGTTCAACCCTTGATGTGTTTTTTCAACCCTTGATGTGTTTGGTTCAACCCTTGATGTGTTTGGTGCAACCCTTGATGTGTTTGGTTCAACCCTTGATGTGTTTTTTTCAACCCTTGATGTGTTTGGTTCAACCCTTGATGTGTTTTTTCAACCCTTGATTTGTTTGGTTCAACTGCTGAGGTGTTTGGTTCAACACTTGATGTCTTGACAGGTGAGACAGAAGGTCAATGAAAGTATAGAAGATTAATGGCCCCCAAATGTTGCTTGCCGCTCTAATGATGTTATTTCAATAATGTTATGTCCTTTCTTATCCAACAGGTCGGAGACACGTGACCCAGATCCGCACGCGGTCTGTTGAAGTAATGGATGCGGTCCTCTGTTGTACTCATCTCTAATGATATGCAGCTCTCTACAATATTAAATTAGAATTTTCGATTGAACTCAAGTTAGGACAAAATTAAATTACTTTTATAAGAAACTTAATTTAAACTCAAATCAAAGGGTTATGTTTCCTTCGTTAAATAACCGTGTGTGACAAACATGGTAGGGGTCTCCCCTTTATAAAAATAAAATTAATAAATTTAATTGTTTTCTTTTTAAATTGTAACTAACCCACATCAAATTTTCAGCTTTCATTATTGACATTTAATAAGTGTTACTGATTTTTTCCTTACAGAATATACTTTTATCAAATGTATAAAGTAAAAAACAACTAAAAGATAACTAATACTTTTAATAAGACTATGCAGTTTAAGCCAATAAGTGCAGACAAATTTATGTAGTGTAAGACAAGGTACGGTAGTGTGAGACAAAGTATGGTAGAGTGAGACAAGGTATGGTAGTGTGAGACATGGTATGGTAGGTGATAAAAGGTTTGGGGTACCGTGCTAATTAAGACCTCTTATTATTATTATTATTATTATTTTTATTAGTATTATTATTATTATTATTATGGTAGTGTGATACAAGGTATGGTAGTGTGAGACAAGGTATGGAAGTGTGAGACATGGTATGGTAGTGTGAGACAAAGTATGGTAATGTGAGACAAGGTATGGTAGTGTGAGACAAGGATAGTAGTTTGAGACAAGGTATGGTAGTTTGAGACAAGGTATGGTAATGTGAGACAAGGTATGTTAATGTGAGACAAGGTATGGTAGTGTGAGACAATGATGGTAGTTTGAGACAAGGTATGACAGTGTGAGACAAGGTATGGTAGAGACATAATTTTAAAATAAATAAACATAACATTTCACAACAGCAGAAACTATCACAAAATGCCTGCCATTATTATCCTGGTTTAATCAGTCTCACTATTCTAATATATAATTAATTAATGTGGCACATGTCTCAGGTGCGAGCTAGAAACTCATCCAACAGTCTGTCAAACTTAACATTGTGGGGAACTCCAGCAGTAGACTGCATCATGTGACAATGAGAGAACTAACCATGTCCGTGTGAGTCCACCCTCCCATAGAAGATGATCTGATCTAATCTGTCCTCTCTCTCCCATAGATGATGATCTGTGCTAATCTGTCCTCTCTCATAGAAGAAGATCTGTGCTAATCTGTCCTCTCTCATAGAAGAAGATCTGTGCTAATCTGTCCTCTCTCCCATAGAAGAAGATCTGTGCTAATCTGTCCTCTCTCATAGAAGAAGATCTGTGCTAATCTGTCCTCTCTCCCATAGAAGAAGATCTGTGCTAATCTGTCCTCTCTCATGGAAGAAGATCTGTGCTAATCTGTCCTCTCTCATAGAAGAAGATCTGTGCTAATCTGTCTTCTCTCCCATAGAAGATTATATGTGCTAATCTGTCCTCTCTAATAGAAGAAGATCTGTACTAATCTGTCTTCTCTCCCATAGAAGATTATATGTGCTAATCTGTCCTCTCTCATAGAAGAAGATCTGTGCTAATCTGTCTTCTCTCCCATAGAAGATTATATGTGCTAATCTGTCCTCTCTCATAGAAGAAGATCTGTGCTAATCTGTCCTCTCTCCCATAGAAGATGCTCTGAGATAATCTCTTTAAAGGTCAGCTCAACATTCTTCAGCCAGAGAAGCCAAACATTCAACGATTTTTTGAAAGTTTAAGAACACTTTATCAATGCCAACCTTTTCAATGGGATTTATTTTATTATGTCCTTTGCCAGGCTGGAAACAATGGATTACAGCCGTGCAGACCTGGGGCAAGATTCCTTAAAAGCTGCTGCTGTCAGCCGGGCCAGGATGCCCTCGATCTGCCCTTAAGCAACTTATGCCACGAAGGTTCCAAACACAAAAATATGGTTGGGGAGGGGGGGGGGCACAAGGTGATAGGGTGGGTCTCCAGTGTTTCTGGAATTTATCGTAGAACAAGCTGACCTTGAACTTATGATCGTGACCTTGTACAAAGGATCGTGACCTTGTACGAAGGATCGTGACTTTGGACAGATGATCAAGACCTGGGATAGATTATCATGACCTGGGGAAGATGATCAATTATTCAATCGTTAGAGGTTATCAATGAAAGGCAAAAACGGTGACCATGTGACAAGCGCCATGTGCATGACTGGCTTCAGAATGGCGGACGTCACAAGGTGAGTGGAGGAAAACAGTGGTGGGGGTGGAGCTGTTAGGGGTGGGGCTGTTAGGGTGGGGCTGTTAGGGGTGGGGCTATTAGCTCTGAAGGAGGGTCGAAAACAAAACATTTCCTTTTCTTTATACACTTTGGATTATCAAATAGTATACCCAATATTGTGTCAAATATTGTTTCAAATAGTGCATAAAATATGGTATCGAATATTGAATCAAATATTATATCAAATGTTGTATTTTTTAGGACATACAACAAATAAATAACACACTTCTCCAAACTAAACCAATAAGTTTATATCAAGATGGCGATGATTGTCCATCGTTGTAGAGGTGACCGGAAGCTCTGTCACTGCAGGAAACATACATTAGGCTTGAACGATGAAACCCTATGCCCTCCCCCCCCCCAAACTAGCTGGACCATAGGTACGCGAAAGCCGTCTTCCAAAAAGAAACTGACGTGGGGGGTTGGGGGACGGACGTTGGAGAGAATATTGGAGGTTGGATATACTGTCATAGTTGTCGACAAGGTATTCTGACCGTAGCTCAGAGAAACTAGACCCTCATCCCTAAACATCTCGTGAAGATTCGCACCGTAGCACAGAGTAAATAGACGCTCATCCCTAAACACATCGTCAAAATTCGCACCGTAGCTCAGAGTAACTAGACCCCCATCCCTAAAAACCTCGTAAAGATTCGCACCGTAGCTCAGAGAAAATAGACCCTCATCCCTAAACACCTCGTGAAGATTCGCACCGTAGCTAAGAGTAAGTAGACCCTCATCCCTAAACACCTCGTGAAGATTCGCACCGTAGCTCAGAGTAACTAGACCCCCATCCCTAAACACCTCGTGAAGATTCGCACCGTACCTCAGAGTATGTAGACCCTCAACCCTAAACACCTCGCGAAGATTCGCACCGTAGCTCAAAGTAAGTAGACCCTCATCCCTAAACACCTCGTGAAGATTCGCACCGTAGCTCAGAGTAACTAGACCCTCATCCCTAAACACCTCGTGAAGATTCGCACCGTAGCTCAGAGTAAGTAGACCCTCATCCCTAAACACCTCGTGAAGATTCGCACCGTAGCTCAGAGTAAGTAGACCCTCATCCCTAAACACCTCGTGAAGATTCGCCCTCCCTGGGTAAAGATCTCTGAATCCTTCCAAAGAGTCACCCAGAACAGCTCTTGAAAGTTCGCCTTCACCTAGAAACCATCTCTAAAAGTTTTTAGCCAACGTAAGAGATGTGTAGTCAAGAAAATATGGGCTCTGTCAAAGCGTGCCAATTAAAGCTGGGCCTTCTGACAGCCAGCAGTCTCAGAAGCTAAATGATATTTATCTTACAAAATTGGACATCAAAAATTGTACGCTCTTGTCACATTACATTTTTTATGACAACACCCCCACCCCCTTCCGCGTTTCTACTTTTTTCTGAATATACCTCAATCTACCTGAATCCACCTGAATCTACCTGAATCCCTTCTAAATCTACCCGAATCTACCTCAATCTACCTCAATCTACCTCAATCCACCTGAATCTACCTGAATCTACCTCAATCTACCTCAATCTACCTTGTCACACAAATGTACTCCTTCTACCTGACCAGCCTCCACATCAACTCTCACGCGTAAATCGACACACACACACACACACACATACACACTGAAACAAAGAGCCTCACGCACACACACAGAAATAGTATAAAACAAGCATTTCTTGCCTTGAAGCCTTTCAGCAAGGTGAGCAGGTAGACAAGTGTTCGATCTATGAAACAAAGCCCAACTCGATATATCGACAGAGTGGCCAAAATGTATTCCCTACAACAACACTAAGGGCAACACGAAAGCTTTGGCGTGACAGAGATGAGGCAGAGCTGAGAGATGCCGTAAACAAATAGCAAGTTTCTTGGTTCGTTTGATGACAATTTGTTTGCAGATGGACTGCCAAAGTGAACAAATCCCAACATGTTGATAGTTGAAAAGCCTGGAGTCATGATATCTAGACATATATCTCTACTTGTTTTTTTTTTTCATTTTAATAACGGGATCAAATGAGTTTTTTCGAAAATGACTTAATCGCTGAACTACTTATCTTTCTTAATATTTTTTTTTTTCGTTAGAATAAAAATGATCGATCATGCAGTTTTTACAGTTTGTGGAGAAAGATGTGGTGGTGTGGCGTGGAGGGGGGGGCGCTGGAGCTTATGGTAAGAACTGACTACTGGTGAGGGCCAACACTTCCATGCATATTTAAAGCCTACGTACGCAATCAGTCACATCAGATGCTTGGAGGTAATCTTCCTTTGTTAGCTTGGACGACATCTTGTCCCAATTGTGGTGTATTATCTCAAATCAGATGATCTCCACTAGTTTTGACCTTTGTTGTCAGTCTCTGGGTGTGTGACCTTGAGTTGCGTGACGACACAAGCATGTCCCTCGGTGAGGGTGTCCATCGGTAGTGTGTCCTGTCCATTGGGTAGTGTGTCCATTTGTTAGGGTGTCTTGTCTATTGCTGACGGTGTCCATTGGTAAGGGCGTCCATGTGTGAGGGTGTCCATCGGGAGTGTGCCCTGTCCATTGGGTAGTGTGTCCATCGGTGAGGGTGTCCTGTCTATTGGTGACTGTGTCCATTGGTAGGGTTGTCAATTGGTTAGGTTGTGTTTTGGAAAGGTTATTCATTAGCCAAGGCGTCCTGTAATAGTAAGCCTCGAGCCTGATGCTTCTAACCGCTCAATATTGGCTGTTCCAGTAACAACACAATCCAAACTATTGGTTGATCTTGGAAGGCACTTTGAACCATTTAACGAGAAGCCACATGATCGGTCTTCTTTACAACACTTACTTTTGGTCTAGTCTAGATGAAGTCATTCTTTACAACACTTAATTTTGGTCTAGTCTAGATGAAGTCATTCTTTACAGCACATACTTTTGGTCTAGTCTAGATGAAGTCATTCTTTACAGCACGTACTTTTGGTCTAGTCTAGATGAAGTCATTCTTTACAGCACGTACTTTTGGTCTTGTCTAGATGATGTCATTCTTTACAGCACGTACTTTTGGTCTAGTCTAGATGAATTCATTCTTTAAAACACTTACTTTCGTTCTAGGTGAGGTACAAAAATGTGCAGCCTAATAATTCTTTATAATATTTTTTTTAGTTGCATTGTTGTAGCCTGTGTGTTGACCGAATTTTACTTAATGATGAAGAAGAGGCTCCTCCACGTGCTTCCACCTTTCTTTCGTTTAGATATTGACGTCACCGACGAGATGTGTAGCGCTGTGTCCACCCCACCCATCCCTTGACTGGCAGAATGTTGTTTACGTTCAGTTAACTCTAAGGAAAACAATTTGGTCATGCATTTTCTATAATTTCTTTTCCTGGAGGTCTCTAACTCCCATCTTATAAATAAGCCGACCGCTCTCCAAGCCAAGAGAGATTTTCGATAATTTTCCTAGACATTTATGAAACGTAATATACTTATAGGAGCCTTACAAGGCTGCACTCTTTGTGTGTGTGTGTGTATGTGTGTGTGTGTGTGTTTCTTAACATGTGTATCTTTTGAGGATTATACTTTTGAACTTTCTGTACTTACAGTTGATCAAGTTTGTTTGTTTTTTTATTTCTGTCTATCTGATTTTTTAATTTTTTTAAAATAAATTTAATATTTTAATTAAATAGATTATTGTTAATATCGCTAGGTTTGTTGTTGATTTTCTTTGAATCTTGGTTTTCAGTCCTTTGATATGTAGTGCTCAACTGAAGGAGCCAAAGCTTCTAACAGATTAAATACACTAAACCTTAAAACGGTATGTAACGTGCGTCATAAGAAATAACCAATGCGTCATTAGAAATAACCAATGCGTCATAAGAAATAACCAATGCGTCATAAGAAATAACCAATGCGTCATTAGAAATAACCAATGCGTCATAAGAAATAACCAATGCGTCATTAGAAATAAACAATGCGTCATTAGAAATAACCAATGCGTCATAAGAAATAACCAATGCGTCATTAGAAATAACCAATGCGTCATTAGAAATAACCAATGCGTCATAAAAAATGGGTCATTTGATATTTAAATTAGAACAAAACGACCATTTTGACGGGAAACATCCATTAGAACGGATCCCTTGAGCAAATGCTGATTGTTGGAGTTAAAAGCACATCTGATCAGATTAGTACGACGGCCTTGAACCTTCCATTTAACGACCAGATTGAAAGTACATGAACCGATCATCGAACAAGATCTTTACGATCAAAACAACGTGTGGGTAACACGACACCGCCGAACTCAAGATCCGAACCCACACGCCTTGTGTTTGTCAGAGGAGAGCTCCCACCCTAAACAACTCCACAGACGCTCCGTCTTGTGTCCAAACAACTGCTGGCGGTTTCTTCTTTAATCTCTGAACACTTAAAGATGGAATCGATACTCGAGTAATCAACCATTTCCCCCCTTCCTATAGCCCTAAGGTTTTGTTTGGAATACGGTTGCTTTTTTGGATCACTCGATCAACACCAGGGTTTTGAAGCCATGAAGGAATTAAAATCAAGTCTTTCAAAGAAAAGTTCGATTCTCGTCCTAAGAAAACCTCTCCCATCCCGAACCCCCCCCCACCCCCCTCTTTTCGGAAAGAGTTTAGCTTTGCCGTCCAAGTGAGAGTTTAGCTTTGCCGTCCGAGTGAGAGTTTAGCTTTGCCGTCCAAGTGAGAGTTTAGCTTTGCCGTCCAAGTGAGAGTTTAGCTTTGCCGTCCAAGTGAGAGTTTAGCTTTGCCGTCCAAGTGAGAGTTTAGCTTTGCCGTCCAAGTGAGAGTTTAGCTTTGCCGTCCAAGTGAGAGTTTAGCTTTGCCGTCCAAGTGAGAGTTTAGCTTTGCCGTCCAAGTGAGAGTTTAGCTTTGCCGTCCAAGTGATAGTTTCGTCTTCTGTGGATCAAAACTTTTTTTTTTCAAGAGTAAAATTCTCTCCAAAGAAATTTGATGTAAGTTTTAGGATACAGAAGATTGGGAATGTGTAGGGACAGCATTGTGGGATGTATAGGGACAGCATTGTGGGATGTGTAGGGACAGCATTGTGGGATGTGTAGGGACAGCATTGTGGAATGTGTAGGGAAGCATTGTGGGATGTGAACGGTCAATTTGGGGAGGAGGTTTGGAATGTGTACGATTAGCCTTGGGGGATGTATGTGTACGGCAAGCATTATGGGGAAGTTGGGGATGTGTACGTCCAACATGGGGGAGGGCTCTTGAGTCGTTCTTCAATGATAAAACTGTTGTTGTTTTTTTTTGTATCACAATGAACTGCTGCCACAATATGCCCTGTGGACAGGAAACTCAGCCAATCGGTCAGCAAAGTATGGAGTCTCGTGACCCTGGACTACCATGCCAACCTTGCACTAAACAAGTCTGCTGCATACATTCAGTTTAAAGAGAAACCTTCCTCAAGTGCCAAATGGATATTCTTCTTCCATATCTTAAGGGCCCACGATCGATTTATTGATCATTCTGGCTCCTTTTTATGTAGAGGGGATTTGCAATGTTTCCGTGCCTGGTATTGAAGAGAACTCAGCGAGAGTATCAGGAACGTAGGGTTTGATGGCCTGATGCAATAGATGCAAATTTGTCAAGTATAGTCGCCTCAACTGTTCCTTTTGGAAGCTCGTTCCAGTCCTCGATTGTCTTTGGCGGGAATGAGCAGTTCCTGTACTGTGATTACTGCAGAGTTTTCTGATCCTTTGACCTACTTGGTCCTCGCTTCGCATGTACATATTATAACGCTCTCACTGCCATAAATGAACCATTGTATCTCACTAAATGATTGTGGAGATTGTCTTGACACCTTCTTGTCTACGTCAGTCCAAGAGCGTAAGCTTTTTTTCAATATGGCGTTATTTTGTTTCCAGTTATCGTTGAGTTCTTTCACCACGTGATTAGTTCTTGTCTTAGAAGACATTTAGTTCTTGTTTTAGAAGACATTAGTTCTTGTTTTAGAAGACATTGGTTCTTGTTTTAGGAGACATTATTTCTTGTTTTATGAGACATTAGATATTGTTTTAGGAGACATTAGTCCTTGTTTTAGGAGACATTAGTTCTTGTTTTAGGAGACATTAGTTCTTGTTTTAGGAGACATTAGTTCTTGTTTTAGGAGACATTAGTTCTTGTTTTAGGAGACATTAGTTCTTGTTTTAGGAGACATTAGTTCTTGTTTTAGGAGACATTACTTCTTGTTTTAGGATACATTACTTCTTGTTTTAGGAGACATTACTTCTTGTTTTAGGAGACATTAGTTCTTGTTTTAGGAGACATTAGTTCTTGTTTTAGGATACATTACTTCTTGTTTTAGGATACATTAGTTCTTGTTTTAGGATACATTAGTTCTTGTTTTAGGAGACATTAGTTCTTGTTTTAGGAGACATTAGTTCTTGTTTTAGGAGACATATTTCTTGTTTTAGGAGACATTAGTTCTTGTTTTAGGAGACATTAGTTCTTGTTTTAGGAGACATTAGTTCTTGTTTTAGGAGACATATTTCTTGTTTTAGGAGACATTAGTTCTTGTTTTAGGAGACATTAGTTCTTGTTTTAGGAGACATATTTCTTGTTTTAGGAGACATTAGTTCTTGTTTTAGGAGACATTAGTTCTTGCTTTAGGAGACTTTAGTTCTTGTTTTAGGAGACATTAGTTCTTGTTTTAGGAGACATATTTCTTGTTTTAGGAGACATTAGTTCTTGTTTTAGGAGACATATTTCTTGTTTTAGGAGACATTAGTTCTTGTTTTAGGAGACATTAGTTCTTGTTTTAGGAGACATTAGTTCTTGTTTTAGGAGACATTAGTTCTTGTTTTAGGAGACATTAGTTCTTGTTTTAGGAGACATTAGTTCTTGTTTTAGGAGACATTAGTTCTTGTTTTAGGAGACATTAGTTCTTGTTTTAGGAGACATTAGTTCTTGTTTTAGGAGACATTAGTTCTTGTTTTAGGAGACATTAGTTCTTGTTTTAGGAGACATTAGTTCTTGTTTTAGGAGACATTAGTTCTTGTTTTAGGAGACATTAGTTCTTGTTTTAGGAGACATTAGTTCTTGTTTTAGGAGACATTAGTTCTTGTTTTAGGAGACATTAGTTCTTGTTTTAGGAGACATTAGTTCTTGTTTTAGGAGACATTAGTTCTTGTTTTAGGAGACATTAGTTCTTGTTTTAGGAGACATTAGTTCTTGTTTTAGGAGACATTAGTTCTTGTTTTAGGAGACATTAGTTCTTGTTTTAGGAGACATTAGTTCTTGTTTTAGGAGACATTAGTTCTTGTTTTAGGAGACATTAGTTCTTGTTTTAGGAGACATTAGTTCTTGTTTTAGGAGACATTAGTTCTTGTTTTAGGAGACATTAGTTCTTGTTTTAGGAGACATTAGTTCTTGTTTTAGGAGACATTAGTTCTTGTTTTAGGAGACATTAGTTCTTGTTTTAGGAGACATTAGTTCTTGTTTTAGGAGACATTAGTTCTTGTTTTAGGAGACATTAGTTCTTGTTTTAGGAGACATTAGTTCTTGTTTTAGGAGACATTAGTTCTTGTTTTAGGAGACATTAGTTCTTGTTTTAGGAGACATTAGTTCTTGTTTTAGGAGACATTAGTTCTTGTTTTAGGAGACATTAGTTCTTGTTTTAGGAGACATTAGTTCTTGTTTTAGGAGACATTAGTTCTTGTTTTAGGAGACATTAGTTCTTGTTTTAGGAGACATTAGTTCTTGTTTTAGGAGACATTAGTTCTTGTTTTAGGAGACATTAGTTCTTGTTTTAGGAGACATTAGTTCTTGTTTTAGGAGACATTAGTTCTTGTTTTAGGAGACATTAGTTCTTGTTTTAGGAGACATTAGTTCTTGTTTTAGGAGACATTAGTTCTTGTTTTAGGAGACATTAGTTCTTGTTTTAGGAGACATTAGTTCTTGTTTTAGGAGACATTAGTTCTTGTTTTAGGAGACATTAGTTCTTGTTTTAGGAGACATTAGTTCTTGTTTTAGGAGACATTAGTTCTTGTTTTAGGAGACATTAGTTCTTGTTTTAGGAGACATTAGTTCTTGTTTTAGGAGACATTAGTTCTTGTTTTAGGAGACATTAGTTCTTGTTTTAGGAGACATTAGTTCTTGTTTTAGGAGACATTAGTTCTTGTTTTAGGAGACATTAGTTCTTGTTTTAGGAGACATTAGTTCTTGTTTTAGGAGACATTAGTTCTTGTTTTAGGAGACATTAGTTCTTGTTTTAGGAGACATTAGTTCTTGTTTTAGGAGACATTAGTTCTTGTTTTAGGAGACATTAGTTCTTGTTTTAGGAGACATTAGTTCTTGTTTTAGGAGACATTAGTTCTTGTTTTAGGAGACATTAGTTCTTGTTTTAGGAGACATTAGTTCTTGTTTTAGGAGACATTAGTTCTTGTTTTAGGAGACATTAGTTCTTGTTTTAGGAGACATTAGTTCTTGTTTTAGGAGACATTAGTTCTTGTTTTAGGAGACATTAGTTCTTGTTTTAGGAGACATTAGTTCTTGTTTTAGGAGACATTAGTTCTTGTTTTAGGAGACATTAGTTCTTGTTTTAGGAGACATTAGTTCTTGTTTTAGGAGACATTAGTTCTTGTTTTAGGAGACATTAGTTCTTGTTTTAGGAGACATTAGTTCTTGTTTTAGGAGACATTAGTTCTTGTTTTAGGAGACATTAGTTCTTGTTTTAGGAGACATTAGTTCTTGTTTTAGGAGACATTAGTTCTTGTTTTAGGAGACATTAGTTCTTGTTTTAGGAGACATTAGTTCTTGTTTTAGGAGACATTAGTTCTTGTTTTAGGAGACATTAGTTCTTGTTTTAGGAGACATTAGTTCTTGTTTTAGGAGACATTAGTTCTTGTTTTAGGAGACATTAGTTCTTGTTTTAGGAGACATTAGTTCTTGTTTTAGGAGACATTAGTTCTTGTTTTAGGAGACATTAGTTCTTGTTTTAGGAGACATTAGTTCTTGTTTTAGGAGACATTAGTTCTTGTTTTAGGAGACATTAGTTCTTGTTTTAGGAGACATTAGTTCTTGTTTTAGGAGACATTAGTTCTTGTTTTAGGAGACATTAGTTCTTGTTTTAGGAGACATTACTTCTTGTTTTAGGAGACATTAGTTCTTGTTTTAGGATACATTACTTCTTGTTTTAGGAGACATTAGTTCTTGTTTTAGGAGACATTACTTCTTGTTTTAGGAGACATTACTTCTTGTTTTAGGAGACATTACTTCTTGTTTTAGGAGACATTAGTTCTTGTTTTAGGAGACATTACTTCTTGTTTTAGGAGACATTACTTCTTGTTTTAGGAGACATTACTTCTTGTTTTAGGAGACATTACTTCTTGTTTTAGGAGACATTAGTTCTTGTTTTAGGAGACATTACTTCTTGTTTTAGGAGACATTACTTCTTGTTTTAGGATACATTACTTCTTGTTTTAGGAGACATTAGTTCTTGTTTTAGGAGACATTACTTCTTGTTTTAGGAGACATTAGTTCTTGTTTTAGGAGACATTACTTCTTGTTTTAGGAGACATTACTTCTTGTTTTAGGAGACATTAGTTCTTGTTTTAGGAGACATTACTTCTTGTTTTAGGAGACATTAGTTCTTGTTTTAGGAGACATATTTCTTGTTTTAGGAGACATTACTTCTTGTTTTAGGATACATTAGTTCTTGTTTTAGGAGACATTAGTTCTTGTTTTAGGAGACATTAGTTCTTGTTTTAGGAGACATTAGTTCTTGTTTTAGGAGACATTACTTCTTGTTTTAGAAGACATTAGTTCTTGTTTTAGGAGACATTAGTTCTTGTTTTAGGATACATTACTTCTTGTTTTAGGAGACATTAGTTCTTGTTTTAGGAGACATTACTTCTTGTTTTAGAAGACATTAGTTCTTGTTTTAGGAGACATTAGTTCTTGTTTTAGGAGACATTACTTCTTGTTTTAGGATACATTAGTTCTTGTTTTAGGAGACATTAGTTCTTGTTTTAGGAGACATTACTTCTTGTTTTAGGAGACATTAGTTCTTGTTTTAGGAGACATTAGTTCTTGTTTTAGGATACATTACTTCTTGTTTTGGGAGACATTAGTTCTTGTTTTAGGAGACATTAGTTCTTGTTTTAGGAGACATTACTTCTTGTTTTAGGAGACATTAGTTCTTGTTTTAGGAGACATTAGTTCTTGTTTTAGGATACATTACTTCTTGTTTTAGTAGACATTACTTCTTGTTTTAGAAGACATTACTTCTTGTTTTAGAAGACATTAGTTCTTGTTTTAGAAGACATTACTTCTTGTTTTAGAAGACATTAGTTCTTGTTTTAGAAGACATTACTTCTTGTTTTAGAAGACATTACTTCTTGTTTTAGAAGACATTAGTTCTTGTTTTAGGAGACATTAGTTCTTGTTTTAGGATACATTACTTCTTGTTTTAGGAGACATTAGTTCTTGTTTTAGGAGACATTACTTCTTGTTTTAGAAGACATTAGTTCTTGTTTTAGGAGACATTAGTTCTTGTTTTAGGAGACATTACTTCTTGTTTTAGGATACATTAGTTCTTGTTTTAGGAGACATTAGTTCTTGTTTTAGGAGACATTACTTCTTGTTTTAGGAGACATTAGTTCTTGTTTTAGGAGACATTAGTTCTTGTTTTAGGAGACATTAGTTCTTGTTTTAGGAGACATTAGTTCTTGTTTTAGGAGACATTAGTTCTTGTTTTAGGATACATTACTTCTTGTTTTAGGAGACATTACTTCTTGTTTTAGGAGACATTAGTTCTTGTTTTAGGAGACATTAGTTCTTGTTTTAGGAGACATTACTTCTTGTTTTAGGAGACATTAGTTCTTGTTTTAGGAGACATTAGTTCTTGTTTTAGGAGACATTAGTTCTTGTTTTAGGAGACATTAGTTCTTGTTTTAGGAGACATTAGTTCTTGTTTTAGGAGACATTAGTTCTTGTTTTAGGAGACATTAGTTCTTGTTTTAGGAGACATTAGTTCTTGTTTTAGGAGACATTAGTTCTTGTTTTAGGAGACATTAGTTCTTGTTTTAGGAGACATTAGTTCTTGTTTTAGGAGACATTAGTTCTTGTTTTAGGAGACATTAGTTCTTGTTTTAGGAGACATTAGTTCTTGTTTTAGGAGACATTAGTTCTTGTTTTAGGAGACATTAGTTCTTGTTTTAGGAGACATTAGTTCTTGTTTTAGGAGACATTAGTTCTTGTTTTAGGAGACATTAGTTCTTGTTTTAGGAGACATTAGTTCTTGTTTTAGGAGACATTAGTTCTTGTTTTAGGAGACATTAGTTCTTGTTTTAGGAGACATTAGTTCTTGTTTTAGGAGACATTAGTTCTTGTTTTAGGAGACATTAGTTCTTGTTTTAGGAGACATTAGTTCTTGTTTTAGGAGACATTAGTTCTTGTTTTAGGAGACATTAGTTCTTGTTTTAGGAGACATTAGTTCTTGTTTTAGGAGACATTAGTTCTTGTTTTAGGAGACATTAGTTCTTGTTTTAGGAGACATTAGTTCTTGTTTTAGGAGACATTAGTTCTTGTTTTAGGAGACATTAGTTCTTGTTTTAGGAGACATTAGTTCTTGTTTTAGGAGACATTAGTTCTTGTTTTAGGAGACATTAGTTCTTGTTTTAGGAGACATTAGTTCTTGTTTTAGGAGACATTAGTTCTTGTTTTAGGAGACATTACTTCTTGTTTTAGGAGACATTAGTTCTTGTTTTAGGAGACATTACTTCTTGTTTTAGGAGACATTAGCTCTTGTTTTAGGAGACATTAGTTCTTGTTTTAGAAGACATTAGTTCTTGTTTTAGGAGACATTAGTTCTTGTTTTAGGATACATTGCTTCTTGTTTTAGGAGACATTAGTTCTTGTTTTAGGAGATATTAGTTCTTGTTTTAGGAGACATTAGTTCTTGTTTCAGGAGACATTACTTCTTGTTTTAGGAGACATTAGTTCTTGTTTTAGGAGACATTACTTCTTGCTTTAGGAGACATTAGCTCTTGTTTTAGGAGACATTAGTTCTTGTTTTAGAAGACATTGGTTCTTGCTTTAGGAGACATTAGCTCTTGTTTTAGGAGACATTAGTTCTTGTTTTAGAAGACATTGGTTCTTGTTTTAGGAGACATTAGTTCTTGTCTTAGGAGGCATTAGTTCTTGGTTTAGAAGACATTGGTTCTTGTCTTAGAAGACATTGTTTCTTGTCTTAGAAGACATTGGTTCTTGTCTTAGAAGACATTGGTTCTTGTCTTCTACCCAAACGCGTCTTTCTATTACATTTCGTCTATGTTTTGTTTTTTCCTTGACACATGTCAACGTAGCTGTATTTCTCACAGGAGAAGTTAACAAACTCTTAACAAACACCTAACAACAAACAAACAGCAAACAAACTTGAACAACGGAATCTTTCAATACGGAGGTGATGGCGACACTGTTCCCTCAAAAACTGATTTTTGTCAAATTCCCCCACTCACCCCTACCCATCCATTTCTTGATTAGAATCTGTCAAACGATAATGACATCGTGTCAAAACGACAACAACATTAATGTCCTTGACCTAGCTCTTAAAAGGATACATGAAGTCGAACCTATGGAAGTGTGCCTATTGTAAGCAAGTTTGACAACAGCATGTATGTACGGTGAAATTACACTGTTTAGTCAACGCCGAAAGCTGTACCCTACAGTAAAACAACTCTGTTTAGTCAACGTTTAAAGCTGTACCCTACAGTAAAACAACTCTGTTTAGTCAACTTTTAAAGCTGTACCCTACAGTAAAACAACTCTGTTTAGTCAACGTTTAAAGCTGTACCCTACAGTAAACACGGGAAGTTAACTAAGAACAATTTAATGACTTTCTGTCTAAGAGTCAGCTCAAGGACATGACGCGCCCCAGGCAGGTCTCAGAATCAGCTCAAGGACATGACGCGCCCCAGGCAGGCCTTCATTGCGCACTTTAGTTTAGCCTTGACATTAGCAGCCCAGTTTAATGCTGTATTATTTATTTCAATAACCATACGTGTTTGTTTCATTTATTTTTCAAATTGTTTATGGAAAGCTGTGTTCTTTTAAACATGCTATTAGTTTAACCCCCGCCCCCCCCCCGCCCCTTTCCCACATGGGCTTACTTAAAGTAAAGGCAACTTTGGCATTTCCCCTGGGCACCATGAGCTTAGTGCACCATGAGCTTAGGGCGCCATGAGCTTAGGGCACCATGAGCTTAGGGCGCAACTAACGACCTTACAAAATAGTAATGATCATGCATGTGGGCGCCATGGAAGAAAAATAGAAAGTCCAATAAAAAAATTTGCTTAACTTAAGACTAGAATTAAGATGTCATCGGCAGGCTTATTGTTCATGCTGTCCAATGTAGGCTAATTGTTCATGCTGCCCAATGTCGGCTAATTGTTCATGCTGTCAAATGTAGGCTAATTGTTCATATTGTCCAATGTAGGCTAATTGTTCATACTATCGACGGAGGGTTAATTGTTCATACTGTCCACGGTAGGCTAATTGTTCATACTGTCCAATGTAGGATAATTATTCATGCTGTCCGCGGTGGGTCTCATTGTGAAATTTGACGCAAAATTAGATCGTGTCAACTGAAAATAAAATTCTTCCAAACTTCCATTCGATCAAATTTCCGTCGATCAAATTTCTGTTGATCAATTTTCCGTTGACGAAATTTCGTTCAAACTAATTTCCGGATACGCCAATCAAATGTATCGTCCATTGAATATTCAGTTCAAATCCATATAGTCGTTCACGTGTAGGTTTAAAGTTGTTTAAAGTTGTTTAAAGTTGTTTCTTTCAACAGTTTAAAATGATTTTTGACCTGTCCTCTTGGTATCTCAAAGCACTCATGACGCCTTATGTACCCACTAGAGAGCTCCGCTCATCCGATAGTGGCAAAATATCGATACCGTGTGTTCGCCTTGAGACTTACGGAAAACGAACTTTTGCATTTGCCGGCCACACAATTTGGAACGCACTTCCAGTCACGCTCAGAAACAGCCAGACACTGCAGTCCTTTAAAACCGATTTAAAAACACATCTATTTCGCAAACACCTTCTGGGGTGATGCTATCTACCATCTTTTTCAGTTAATGTATATTGGCTTGTGTTGCTTCTGGTTGAAACGGGGTGAAAGACTTTGACTGGGTATGCTCGTATGTAGTTTTATATTGTTGCGTCTGTTTTGAAATGTGGTTAACTTTAGATTGTTTTTATTTCTCTTTTTAATATTGTTGACTTTGTACCGCGCTTCGAGCTTTTGTGGATGAAGCGTGTTTTTCAAATCAACTTTATTATTGTTATTATTATTGGTAGGATTTGTAAATTTAAGATAACAAAAATCTCATCTCATTGTGTAACGACTTTTTCGAACTACAGCTGGCCTTGTTTGGTCCACGACAGTGTCGGTGGTTGAAGACGGGCCCTAAAAGTTTCAACTGAGATAAAATTCTGTGGGATTAAAATAATCGATTTCAGGTTGTTTGCTAATTCCAGTGAAAACGAGAATGGCCAGGAAGAATGGCGGCTGTTAGTCTTGTATGCTGAGTGGAACTGGAAGCAACGGTCGGGTTACAATACTGTTTGCTCTTGAACTGGAGTGGGGGGTAGGGGAGGGGGTAGGGGAGTGGGGAGGGGAGTAGGGGAGGGGGAGTAGGGGAGGGGTTGAGACGGGTGAAAAGAGTTTTTTAATTATTTTTTTTCTAATTTATTTGCATGAATTAAATTCAAGGTAATGTTGGCTAACTAAGATTTTGGGTTGGGAATACGAAGGGCTCGTACGAATGATGTACTACAACAATGATGTGATGAGTTGGATCAGTGTTGTATGTTATGGTCATCAAAATAAGTTACATCAGAGGCGACATTTTTAAGGGCTTTTTTAAATTGAGGCGCTCTGGCCTGGTTGTCACAAGGGCCAGCGGCGTCACTAGAGGGTGCCTGTGCCTGGTTGTCACAAGGGCCAGCGGCGACACTAGAGGGTGCCTGTGCCTGGTTGTCACAAGGGTCAGTGGCTTGACTAGAGGGTGCCTGTGCCTGGTTGTCACAAGGGCCAGCGGCGTCACTAGAGGGTGCCTGTGCCTGGTTGTCACAAGGGTCAGTGGCGTGACTAGAGGCGCCCTGGCCTGGTCGTCACAAGTGTCAGCGGCGTCACTAGAGGGTGCCTGTGCCTGGTTGTCACAAGGGTCAGTGGCGTCACTACAGGGTGCCTGTGCCTGGTTGTTACAAGGGTCAGTGGCATCCGTGGAGAAGGGGGTGTCCGGGGGTTGGCTATTACAAGAGCCATCGGCGTCACCAGGTACATGTGGGGGGGCCATCAACAGAAATTCAACGAGCCACTACCAAGATTATTCTAGAATGTAATTTAAAATTTGTATCTCGGTAGGAATCAATAAATATTTTTATTTTTCAACTTAATATCTATCTACAATTTAAATATTTGCAGATTTATAAAGATATAGTTTGACACGCTTAGACATCTTTCGGGGAGGTGAGTGGGTTGGGTGAGGTGGCCTGGGTGGGTGGGGGCCTCATGTGACCTCTCCATTTTCCAGTCATGTACATTAAACATTTGAAAATATTATGATCAAATACAAGAGAGACGAAAATATAATACACATGTTTACATGATTATAAACTTTTATTTTATTTTTACTCAAATTGCATTTTCATTTTGAAATATAACAACTAATATATTTACAGGTTGACGATATTAGGTCACGGTGTGTACAAATCTAAGGCAATGATATTGGTGTGTGTCATAGAGGTACTACACACTAGAGTTCAAACTCCGTAAATGACCAGACTCCTCTAGGCAGTGTCAATAAACTGTCCCTCAATTCTCTGACAACTGTGACTATTGTTAATGGGGTGGTGGGGGTGGTAGGGGTTGTTGATGAGTTGAACACGGGGCGTTGGTTTGTCCTCGTGAGAAGTCTTCCAAGTGAACTCAGAGAATAATGAGGTCACCGACATTTGACCAACGTCTTCCCACAGTTCAGTCGCCGACGTGTAAGGTTGTCGATGGAGGTTACGCCCTGTCTAGTTTCATGGTTTCATCAACCACTGGGGACAGGGGTGGAGGAGGGGGTGTTGTTAGGGCAATTTTTCATAACTTGTATGTGAATTGATGCAATTATCTCCCATGTACATGTATGCAATTTTTATCCCATTTATTTTATTCGTTATCCATTTCCTGATGCTCTTACCTTTGATGCTCTAATTCCGACAGTCATAGTTCCCTACCTTGTTCAGCTCCATGTTCCTAATCTTGTACAGCTCCATGTTCCCTACCTTGTACAGCTCCATGTTCCTTACCTTCTACAGCTCCATGTTCCCTACCTTGTACAGCTCCATGTTACCTACCTTGTACAGCTCAATGTTTCCTACCTCGTACAGCTCCATGTTCTCTACCTTGTACAGCTCCATGTTACCTACCTTGTACAGCTCCATGTTCCCTACCTTATACAGCTCAATGTTCCTAACCTTCTACAGCTCCATGTTCTCTACTTTGTACAGCTCCATGTTACCTACCTTGTACAGCTCTATGTTCCTTACCTCTACTCTACAGCTCCATGTTCCTAACCGTGTACAGCTCCATGTTCCCTACCTTGTACAGCTCCATGTTACCTACCTTGTACAGCTCCATGTTCCTTACCTTGTACAGCTCCATGTTCCTAACCTTGTACAGCTCCATGTTCCTAACCTTGTACAGCTCCATGTTCCTTACCTTCTACAGCTCCATGTTCCTAACCTTGTACAGCTTCATGTTACCTACCTTGTACAGCTCCATGTTTCCTACCTTGTACAGCTCCATGTTCCTAACCTTGTACAGCTCCATGTTCCTAACCTTCTACAGCTCCATGTTCCTTACCTTCTACAGCTCCATGTTCCTAACCTTATACAGCTCCGTGTTCCTAACCTTGTACAGCTCCATGTTCCTTACCTCTACAGCTCCATTTTCCTAACCTTGTACAGCTTCATGTTCCCTACCTTGTACAGCTCCATATTCCTTAACCTTCTACAGCTCCATGTTCCTAACCTTTTACAGCTTCATGTTCCCTACCTTGTACAGCTCCATGTTCCTTACCTTCTACAGCTCCATGTTCCTAACCTTGTACAGCTCCATGTTCCTAACCTTGTACAGCTCCATGTTCCTTACCTTCTACAGCTCCATGTTCCTAACCTTGTACAGCTCCATGTTCCCTACCTTCTACAGCTCCATGTTCCTAACCTTATACAGCTCCATGTTCCCTACTTTGCACAGCTCCATGTTCCCTACCTTGTAAGCTTCCATGATCTCAATCCTCTTACTATCGTTATGGCCTCACAACTGGTATTGTCTTTAATCACAAATGTCTCTACCTACTCGGTGAGCGGAGATAATCATTAGAGAAAAAGGCACAGGAGAAAAAGGAAGAGAGGTCACGGGGAAACATTCACAAGAAGAAAGGTCACAGGAAACCATTCAGAAGAAGAAAGGTCACAGGAAACCATTCACAAGAAGAAAGGTCACAGGAAACCATTCACAAGAAGAAAGGTCACGGGAAACAAAAGTCATCTGATATGATCAATAAATTCTGTCCAGACTGTGATGCTTTTCCGGATCGTGTTGTCACTAAACTAGTACCGCAATGAAATGCCTCTTTCCCTCCTTCGGTTCCTTCACTTTGTGAGGTGTGTCCAGGAGATCAGAGGCCGTGTGTCCAGGAGATCAGAGGCCGATTCTTTTCAACCACTGTCACACATAAATACACACACACAAAATAAAATCACTTTTTACTCCTAGCGAGAAGCACCCCACATGCCTCTTGGACGACAGCCTCCCCACATGCCTCTTGGACGACAGCCTCCCCACATGCCTCTTGGACGACAGCCTCCCCACATGCCTCTTGGACGACAGCCTCCCCACATGCCTCTTGGACGACAGCCTACTCCGAGCTTACTCCCATATTCAATATACATATTTATGATTTCAGAAGGTGATGAGTGCAGATGGTGATGATGCGTGCAGAAGATGATGCGTGCAGAAGGTGATGAGTGTAGAAGGGGATGATTGCAGAAGGTTATGAGTGCAGATGGTGATGAGTGCAGAAGGTTATGAGTGCAGAAGCTTATGAGTGCAGAAGGTGATGAGTGCAGAAGGTTATGAGTGTTGAAGGTGATGATTGCAGATGGTGATGAGTGCAGATGGTGATGAGTGCAGAAGATGATGAGTGCAGACGGTTATGAGTGCAGAAGGTTATGAGTATAGAATATGATGATTTTAGAAGGTGATGACTGCTGAATGTGATGAGTGTAGACGATGATGAGTGTAGACGGTGATGAGTGCAGAAGGTGATGCGTGTAGAAGGTGATGAGTGCAGAAGGTGATGCGTGTAGAAGGTGATGAGTGTAGAAGGTGATGATTGTAGAAGGTGATGAGTGCAGAAGGTGATAATTGCAGAAGGTGATGATTGCAGAAGGTGATGAGTTGTGCGGGTAATTTGTGCGTGATTTGGTAATTGTTGATATTCGTGATTGGTGTAATCACATTGAAATCAATCAGATGGTACCGACTGCTCTAAGAAAACGGTGAGTTTGTTCTTGTTACCTGGCTGGTTCAATCATTTGCTTTAAGGTAAAAGTCAACTTGTGGGTCATTACAATCTGAAATATTTTATAATGGATTATTATGGCAGTGTTATGACCTTGAACTTGGAGCACAAGTATTTAAAGCATCCACCTCTTTTTTCGATTTCTACAAAAGTAGATTTAGAATATTTAATGAAAGAAAGCATAAAATTTTGAATAAATCATGTATCTGCGGTTCTATTTTTGTTTTATTTTACATTAATCTTCCAAAGACCCACTTGCTTTTACACCGCAGATATATTTCCCAAACAATTTCAGAAAAACAAAAGAAAATATTACGCACCAAACGCACTTACGATATTTTGTTTAAGAAAATAATTTAGCGCAGTTATCAGGGATATTATATCGTGAAATCAGTATCATCATATTCCCTTCATTCCCCCTAGAAAAACAGGAAACACTTATTTTTGGGGGTCTGGGGTGGGGCTGAGAATTTGAAAGAATATGTTGTCACTGGCAACTAGTCGATGTGCCAAGTTTCAGCTTGAGAGGTTGACGGGAAGTGGGTCAATGAGTCGTCCAAAGATTAAGCCAGCCAGAAACACGTGAAGAAAAGTATGTCACTTTCAAAACGTGTTATCTCGGTTGAGTTTGGAGAAGAAGAACTTCATCTCTGAGGGAACCCGTTCTTTAAGAAGAACTTCATCTCTGAGGAACCCCGTTCTTTAAGAAGAACTTCATCTCTGAGGAACCCCGTTCTTTAAGAAGAACTTTATCTCTGAGGGAACCCGTTCTTTAAGAAGAACTTCATCTCTGAGGGAATGTGTGCATTCAACTTACCATATGTCTGTGCATTCAACTTACCATCTGTCTGTGCATTCAACTTACCATCTGTCTGTACATTCAACTTACCATCTGTCTGTACATTCAACTTACCATCTGTCTGTACATTTAACTTACCATCTGTCTGTACATTTAACTTACCATCTGTCTGTACATTCAACTTACCATCTGTCTGTACATTTAACTTACCATCTGTCTGTACATTCAACTTACCATCTGTCTGTACATTCAACTTACCCTCTGTCTGTGCATTCAACTTACCATCTGTCTGTATATTCAACTTACCATCTGTCTGTACATTCAACTTACCATCTGTCTGTACATTCAACTTACCATCTGTCTGTACATTCAACTTACCATCTGTCTGTGCATTGAACTTACCATCTGTCTGTATATTCAACTTACCATCTGTCTGT